>JAQQSO010000915.1:0-14484 GCA_028658305.1 Pachyuromys duprasi
TTTTTCCTAAACACCAAGTACCCTCAAGCTGATTTTAGCACAGTGAGAAACGCCTGAGGCTCAGAGTACCAGCCCAAGTATGGTCCGGGCGGGGGAGTCAGCAGGGCGCAGCTTGGTGAGGGAGGGGAACAGAGCCAGAAAAAAGGGATGCTTACCTGGTAAAGTAGGTTGCGTATGTGAAGTAGGAGCGCCGGCCAGGCAGCGGCCGGCTCAGCAGGTCACCCGGTTGCAAGAGGATGCGTGTGTCTCCAAGCCTGGAAGGAGAGGTAGCCTGGGAAACTACAGAGGGCCAAGAAGGAAAGAACAGATAAAACCTAAAACCATAGCCGCATGCCCGCAGCTGGTCTTGGTGGCAGTGGCCGCCCCGTTCCTGCCTGCCGCACACAGCAGGGTTGTAAGTGGACACGTGGGAAAAGCATAGGTAGCCCGGAAAATTCCAGAGGACTGAGAGAGCAGTTTAGGTAAGAACAGAGTAAACCTGTTAAAGCCATGTATTTTTGTTCGATTAGTTCGAAAGAGGGTTCCCAGGAGAACCGGGGGTTACCCTCCCCTGGCAGCTCACCAATATTAGAAATAAAAAATAAGATGAGGCTTACAACAGGTTTACTATGAAAGGGGTCTATTAGGGGAGAAGGGGGACACGGCGTGGGCCATGATAGGGGAAGGGAGAGGAGGAAAGGGAGGAGGTGTGGGGCGCCCCATAGAGAGGGTAAGAGGAATAAGAGGGTGAGGGGAGTAAGAGAGAGAGGAATAAGAGAGTGAACACGTGTCTGGTGGTCCTTTTATAGGTCAGGTATTAACCACGCCCCCAGGTGTGGCCACCTGGCTGGGCGATACATGATGTCATTGTTGCTAGGTAACCAGAAGCAAGGTTGTTGCAGAATACTAACAAAGACAGGGAGCAGGAGAGGTGGTCCTCCCCAGGGAAGAGCTCACCAGCTGGTGGTCTAGTGTCAAGTAGTCAGGCCTGAAAACATACGTACAAGTAATAGCATATGGACTCGGGAGGTTATATTTAGGAGTATGTGTGTGTGCTTGAGCACATATGCATGCACTAACAATTAGTGAAAAAGAAGTCATGAATTTGAAGGAGAATGGGAAAGATGTATGGAAGGGCTTGGAGGGAGGAAAGAGAAGGGAGAAATATAATTAAATTATAATCTCAAAAACAAAAAAGTACTATTTTAAAATCTAATAACTTAGAACTGCACACACATACACAAATAGGCTTCAAAGCATTGCAGTCATTAACTAGCCTTCTACTATTATTTAAATGGCTGATTTAGGCTAATAGTTCTGAGACCATTCCTCCACACTGATAAAAGGGGGAATGGCCAGTGTTACGGATGATATTCATTTGGCCTTATGAACTTTCTGTGCGGTTTGGTTACCTTGCCAGCTCCAGCAGCCTTCTTGTCCAGAGCTTTGATACCGCCCACAGCAACTGTCTGTTTCATGGCACAAACAGCAAAATGACCCAGTGGAGGATAGTCAGAGAAACTTTTGATGAACATGGGCTTGCCTAGGATCATGTCAATAATGGCTATATAGACCAGATTCTGAGAATGTAGGGCCATTTTCCAGCAAATGGAGATTTTTTTTTTCTCTAAGCTCAGGAAACTTGCATGCTGTGACAATCAAGGACAGGGGCACAACCAGCACTAACTTGGCCTGAAAGGATCAATCACCTGCTTCCATTGGTGGGTCACTATTGCGATTACCAGCAACATTGTCATGTCTAATGTCTTTGACAGACATGTTCTTTAATTGAAGCCCACATTGTATCCAGGAAGAGCTTCACTCAAAACCTCATGGTTCATTTCAACAGACTTTACTTCAACTGTGTGACACTGACTGGCAAAGGTAACCAACCACCATGCCAGGTTTGAGAACACCAGTCTTCACTTGGCCCACAAATACAAATACCACCGATTTTATAGACATCCTGGAGAAGCAGTTGCAGACATATCAGTTGATGAGCTGGTGGCAGGACTTAATACAAAGCTCCTAGCAGTATGGCTCTATTCACAGCACCATCTTTAGTAGTGATTGTCCATCCCTCGAACCAAGGCATATCGGCATTTGGATCCAGCATACTGTCACCATTCCAACTAGAAACTAGCACGAATGCTATTGTGTTAGTGGTATGGCCAAGTTTCTTAATGTAGGTGCTGCTGACTTCTGCCTGTAGGGTAGCTCCATGGACTCTACTCTGTTGACACCTAGCTATTGCACACAGTGTGTAAGACAGAGTGGCATGCTCACAGGCTTGCCCATTCTTGAAAATACCAACATCAAATTCACCAACACCAGCAGTAATTATGCTTTTAATAAAGTCACTGTGTCCATGGCATCATTGATAGTCACATAATATTTGCTGGTCTCAATTTCTACAGGGATATGGCACTAAAGATACAAAGCTCATGCTCAGATTTCAGTTTGTCCAAGACCCAGACATACTTGAAAGGGACTTTTCCCATCTCAGTGCCCTGTTTCTCAAACTTTTCAGTTGTTCCTTTGTCAAGCCCACCTTATTTGCAGATCAGAAGCCTAGAAGTGGTGGACTAGCCTGAATCTATGTGTGCAGTTACAAGAATGTTGATGTGTATTCTCTTCTTGTTTTGATTTCAAGTTAGCAAACTCTTCACAAAGTAGAAAATTTTTTAAATAAAATAAAATAAAAATAAGCATCATTAGGATCAAATAAATACTAAGACACTGAAGAAGTAGAATAGTTACTAAGTAACCAGTATCTGGAAAGTTAAATGTTTGTACCTGGAGTTTATCAGATAATACTAATATTATCTGATACTGAATTATTTATATTACCTAAAGCAACATATTTAAATCTATTAATGTGAAACTAAATGCATTTTGAACTGTGCTGTTAACTATGATGGTATGGGTATGTGTATATACATATACATTTATGCATAGATAGACAAACAAACAGATATATAGAAGTAGATAGAGTCTATCTGATAGTCTAAGATAGCCCAGGCTAACCTTGAACTCACTATGTAGCTAAGAATGACTTTGAACCTGTAATCTTTCTGCATCCACCTATAGTGTTACTGGTGTGCTTCACCATGTTCAGTCTTATATATTTTTCTTGTTGCTGTTTTATGTCTACTGTAACATACTTGGTACAAAACACATTTCTTAATCTGTTGTTATTCATAGCATACCACACTGGGAGATGTCATGAGCTAGATAACATTTTCATTCAAGAATAGACTATAATGAAACAGAAAAATTCCTATCACTCAAGTGATGTCTTAGCTATAAAAATGCTACAGCCCACTGCATTGCTCATCTTGGCAATGTTGGCATAAACAAACCTACTTGTATTGCTTGTTACATAAAAGTATAGGATGCACAATTATGTATAGTATATAATACTTACCAAGTATAAAAATGACTGCTACTAAGATATCAGTATAGAATATTTTATATTATTTAGGACCTAAATACTTTTAGTTATTAAAACAGTTAACTGTCTATAGCCTTGTGGTGGGTTCTTCAGGAAATATTCCAGAAGAATGTATTGTTAGGATAGGTATGACAACCCCATACTTGTTATTGTTCTAAATATCTTCCATTGGAATGAGATATGAAGTTAGAAGCCATAATATTGATGTCCTTGTGCATTTTGGATAAATTATGCTTCTGTATGTCTCTGATCTTCATAGTAGGTTCCATGCCAGCCTGAATCAAGAAGAAAATTCATATATATATACATATATATATATATATATAATATTTTCTGGGGAAGAAAAGCCATTAATGGTATTACCCAGATGTTGATCTTTAATATCAATGTCAGGCAGGATGTGCCCATCAGTCCACTAGTGACATGACTGCTACAGGAGTAACCATCCACTTTCAGATTAGGTTTGAGACCTGCACTCCACAGGAGGAATTCCTGCCTGGTTCTGTAAAGTCCATGGCTGGAAAAGCCATAGGCTCTGGGGAAAAGCATAAAGCTTGTACTGTGCGGATTAGACATGGTGTCAAGCTGCCTTCTAAGTATTTGGTGTTTATAGCCACAGGTTAATGTTGTTCCTGTTGGTCAGAGAAACTTCTGTTTACAATGAGCAATGGTTAATGCAGAAACTCATAACTTGCCAAAGTGCTTATATCTAAGAGGAATATCTGTATTTGCCCTTCCAAAGGTCAGTGAACATCATGAAAGAGAGGGAAGAAAGAACCTTAGAGCCAGAGGATGGGAAGGCATGCCATGAAATGCTATCCTCTGATATGACTAGCAGTTGTACCCATAAACTCATAACAACTATAGCTACCCAAGTAATGTTTATACAAGACTGGACCCATTAACACTCCATCATGGATGGGAGAGGGGCTCATGAGACCCCATCTCTTCCTAAGGAATTACAAGAAGTTAATTGTTGCTAGGGAGAGAGGAGTCATATTCCTCAGGGGTGTAGCCACCCATAAGTGGCCCTTCCACAGGTAAATATCTACACACCCCACATTTATGTAAGCAACGTTAATTAAAAGCAGTCTTTCTTTCTTTCTCACTCTTTCCCTCTCACTGTGCATGTATGTGAGAGAGAGAGAAAGAGAGAGATAAACAAAAGAGAAAGTCCTTGGGAAGAAAAATGGTTCAGCAGGAAAGAAGAAAGGTATGAGAGGCTAGATAACAGGAACAACACAATTAATATGCATATAGCTGAAATTATAGAAGAATTCATAAACACATTTAAAAAAAGAATTCTGATTCCTGAGATTCACACTGGCCTACAAAATTATTTTTTTAAAGTATCCCAAACTCATACTGAGATTTACTTTTCCCCGCAACAGTATTACAGGGTGGAACAACAGAGAGGTAATCAAGTTCAGAGGTCTCAGGATGGAATTGATGTTATTATTAAGGGATGAGTATGGCCCTTTTATTTATCTGTCTTTTCACCTTTTTCCATGTCATAACAACACTGAGGCCCTCGCCTTCCTCTGGACTCCCCAGCCTCCAGAATAATGAGAACTGCTATTAATTATAAATAACTTGGTCTTACCACATGTGACAGCACATGTCTGTAATCTGTGCAGGAGGGCTGAGGTCATCTTAGGCTACTGGGACTATGTAGTGAGCCAATAAGTAAAGAATAGACTTTCTGTCTCAGGTCTACTGTCACAGCAGCAGCACACAGACCAAACCTGGGGCACGATTGCTACAAATAATTCTGAAGATGAAGCTTAACAACTTTTAGTCTGCATGCAGAGGAACAGCACCTTTGAAAAAAGATAGTTGATGGCAGCTATGGCATCCTCTGGGTGATGTCATTATAGCTGGTATTTCTTGAGCATTTGTTACACACCATGTACTATATACACATTATTGCATTTGACCTACGCTATCCCTCCATGTTATAGATGAGGAAATAAACACAAAAATATCTAGTAGCTCCTCCACATAGCTTAGTCCTGACAGCCAAGATTGAAATTGAAGTCTGTCTGGGCCCAGAGCCTGTTTTGTTTTGGGGGTGTTGTTATTTGCTTTTTATTTTATGTAAGAGTCTTCTGTAGCTGAGGCTGGTCTCAGCCTGATTCTTCTTCCTTTGCCTCCTGAGTGCTGGTTTTATAAAAGAAAGCCACCTACACTCAGATAGAACCTGTTTTCAATGCCACACTGTTGTTTACCTCCAGGGTCAAGGAACCCAGTACCTTCACTTGACATTGTGAAAGTCCCTTACCAACTTGTCCCTTGCCTACCACATGATTTCATTAACTCAAAATCCTTTCTGAAATGTGGTTCCTAAGCTGAATACAGCATGCCAGTGTCATTCAGCATTTCTGGTGTTATCTGGCATGTGGTGCTCTGTCTCCTGCCTCCTGCCTTTTTTGAACTCAGCCTTCTACTGTGCTTTGTAGTAAGGCTTTTTGGCTACTTTATTGGGTTCTTTTCCTACCACTCTACACCACCCATATCCTTCCAACTGCTAATACCAGGTAGGAGAGAAAGAAGGTTAGAGGGGAAAGGGAGCATCAATATCCGTGGACTACTTCCTGCTGATTAGGGGCACCGAGTTCTTTGGGGTAAGTTTGATCTTCATTTGTCAGGTTTTCTCCAACCAGAAACCAGCAATCCAGCAAAGAGCAACACATCACAACCACCAGCAGCAGCAGGAGCAACCAGCAACAGCAGCAGAAGTAGCAGGAGCAGCAGGAGGAGCAGGAGCAGCAGCACAGGGGAGCGGCAGCTGCCGGCACCTCTCTAGGCTCTGGCACCTGTCTATCCTCTGAAGAGTCCCCAGAATTCCAAATGTAAGCTGTCTTTAGCTGGCAAAATCACACCCCTGCTGGAGCACAAGGCAAATCAGTCATGTGCTGTGGACAATCTGAAGCAGCCCATCTCCCATAATCTGGGATTAAAACAAAAACATACTTATGTAACATTTCTATGTTTTTAAAAAAACAACAATTCCTACTACTTTGCTGGATGGCTGTACCTTGGATGCAACACACAAAACCCTGTGAGTCCCATGCATTTTTCATGCTGCTCATTGACTACATCCTGTTATCCAGGGTACAGTCCCTTAAAACCAAAGATGTGTTGACATGGATGAGCTCTCAAGACTCAGCTTCCATTCTGGAGGAGTGGCTTGGGTGCTTAATGGCAGAAGTTACATCAATCATCATTTCTGCTCATTCAGTTCTTTTCCAAACAGTTGTTTTATTCAAAAGGAAATGAGAGCCAGTGCTATCTTCGAATGATTAGCACAGCTGTGAAGTACTCACAAACCTCCTCTTCAATTCATTCTCACACATGGCTCTGGGCTTGACATAAAGCTCACCTTGACCAAAAGCTTTGCAATGACTTGTTGCTCATGTTCTGTGACAAGTGCTTTCTCATTTTGGTCACTAGTTTCCTTTGAAAGCTGTTAGCTTCATCCTTTACTGTTTGGATAAATTTTTCTTGAGATGAAATGGGGGCAGTGGGAACACGGTTGCAACCACTTTACCCATTTGAGTGTTCTCATTAACTATTACTCTGAGTAGTGGATTGTTCTGCGATTTTCAAAATCCTGTTCCTCCTGCTGGACTGTGTAACTTTCTTCTTGGTTTTATACTTGATGACTCTGAAGTTGTAACTAGTAACTACCATTTCTTTCAATTTAAGGAGTCTTACTACTGCTATCATTTAAAAGCCACATCACAGTAGAAAAAAATGCGAAAAGCCTGAAGGCTAAGCACTGGGCCCCAGGCCTGGAACTCTTTGCTGTATCTTCTCTGTGGCCACATACTTTTGTATTTGTTCATAATAAGGCCAATAGAGAGAGCAGAGGTCAGATTTCTTGACTCCATCTCCCTCTACCATCATGTAAAAAAATGATTTTTGAGTCTTATGCAGTCCAGGTTGGCCTCAAATTCATTATGTACAAGAAGATGACCTTGAATTTCTGATGCACCTCCCTCCTACAGCTAGAATTACAGTCTTATAATTTGTTTCTGGTTTATGCTGTGCTGATAAACTAACTCAGGACATCCTGCATCCTCGGAAAGAGCCCTACCACACCTCCACCTCCACACTCCAGATAGATATTTTTTAAAAACTCTATGTGTGTGTGTTTAAAACAGTGCTTATGTAGCTCAAGTTGGTCCTAAACTTACCATGTAACTGAGGATGACCTCCTGGTTCTATAACCCAAGTTCTGAGATTACAGGCATGCTCTACCATGTCTAGCTTTTCCTATCACTTTCTTTCTTTCTTTCTTTCTTTCTTTCTTTCTTTCTTTCTTTCTTTCTTTCTTTCTTTCTTTCTTTCTTTCTTTCCTTTCTTTCCTTATCTATTTTCTTAATAGCAGTGTTTATTTTACAATTTATTTTTTTAAATAATTTATTTCATTTTATTTTATGTACATTAGCATGAATGTGTCTGATCCCTTGGAAATGGACAGTTGTGAGCTGCCATGTAGGTGCTAGGAATTGAACTTGGGTCCTTTGGAAGAGCAGGTAGTGCTCTTAACCACTGAGCCATCTCTCCAGCACCCCCCCATTTATTTTTGAGGTTAATATAATTATATCATTAAAGTAGTTTGAGAAATTTATAGTATCTTTCTTTTTAACCTCATTTCTACTCCTATTTGTCTTCTCTCCCAACTCCTCCATGTCCTCGCCCCACTCTTTCTCAATTCCATGGTCTCCTACTTTTGAATTGTTATTGCTACACACACACACACACACGCACGCACGCACGCACGCACGCACGCACGCACGCAAACCAAAGTATGTATGCATATGAATGTATTTATGCAACTGGTTGAGTCCACTTAGTGTTGTTTCTATGTTTGTTTTTTTCACTGACTGCTTGGGATTAGATAACCTATAAAGGGGATTGTCCCTGGAGAAGATTGATTCTGTCTCTCCCTGTAGCCCTTAGTTGACTGTAGCTCTTCACCTAGAAGATGGGCCCCTTGGAATTTCTCCCATCCAAGTTGGCATATTGTTATGTAAACTTGTTAAAGCAATCATATTGTTGAGATTTCATAGATACAGTTTCCCAGTCGTATATAGAAGATAATCATGCAGTAGATATCCTGGACCTCTGGTTCCTACATTCTTTCTTCCCCCTCTTCTGTAATATTCCCTGAGTCTCAGCTGCAGAGGTTGCAAAGCAGATCACTCAGCTGGGTTTGGTACCTCACCATCTGTTGTTCTCTACATTTTGACCAATTGTGGATTTCTGTAATGGCCTCTGTGTGCTGTAGAAGGAAACCTTTTTGATGAGGAGAGAGAGCTACACTTCTCAGGAATGTCTGGTGCAAGAACTACATGATCAAAGGTAGGCCCTGAGGAGTGGAGGCCCCAGTCCCATTTAAGCAGTAGAACCAATGTCTACTGAATGTCCGTTAAATGCAAAATTATTTTTTGTATAACATCTACATTGGACTTTGAATTCCACAATTCATAATCTTTCTTCTTCTATCTCACATGAATTAGTTAGGCAAAGCCATTGCTACCACAACTCAAAAATATTTTTCCATATATATATATATGTATATATATATATATAAAATACCTTTATCTTCTTGATAATATTCTTTATCCTTATTGAAAACTTTCTTGCTACCCCCTCTTAAGTTCCTTCTCATTTTATTTCCAGAAATATATTCTGTAAAACATATCAAGAAGTGACCTAGAGGCTTGTTTTTGTTATTTTAATTATTTTTACTGTCATTTTTAGCTTATGCTATGTGTCAGACACTTTTTGAAATGTTATGAATTAGCTCATATAATCTCCACAATAATTCTCTGGGAAAGATGTTAGTCACCCCCATTTTTCCCCAAGGAAACTAAGTCTGGAAATGTAAGTAGCAGGGAGTTGGTGGTGCATGCCTGTAATTCCAGCAGTAGGAAGAAACAGAGGCAAATGAATCAGGAGTTTAGAACCAGCCTGGGCTAAATAGTGAGTCTGAGGCCAGGCTGGCTACATGAGACATTACCTAAAACAAAACCAAGAAGAGGAGGAGGAAGGCATTTAAGTAGCCTGCTCAAGTTTTCCCTGCTAGTCTGTAACAGAGATGGCTGTGTGACTCCCAAGGCCTGCTGTAAATCACTTTTCTCAACTGCAGTAGACCTTGATTTGGTTTCCTGTGTGTGAAGATGGGAAGGGTTGACCACACATCTTCCACCTGTGTGGTCTTTGCACACTGTACTGTGCATCCATTTATGGGCAAAGCTCACCGAAAAAGTGCTGTGTGCTCCATGGGCATGCTTAGTGTGGTTTTGTTTTGTTTTATTTCGTATATGGGTATTTTGTCTGTATGCATGTCTGTAGAACACATGTGTTGTGTTTAGTGTCCCAAGAAGCTAGAAGAGGGCATTAGGTCCCCTGGGATTGAAATTTTACAGATGGCTGGAAGCCTCAATGTGGGTGTTAGAAATTACAGGAGCAGCCAGTGCTCTTTCCTGATGAGCTCTGTATCCAGGCCCCACCAGTTAAAATTCTTCTTATTATTATCATCCTGATTTCATAGTCTGGAATATCAAAATTCTGAAGCCTCAGTCACCTGCCCAATGTCATGCCACTAGGAAGCTATGGAACAGAGGTTTAAATCTAGGATGGAGCCTTCAGAGACTTAAATTAAACTGCTGGGTGATGTGCCTCCCTGTGACACTCATGTCAGAGTTGTCCTCCAGGAGTCTTTCACATTTTTGTATCACTCCTGGAGACTTTTATGATCACCTTGGACAATCAAATACACATTCTAAAATGAGTATTTATGATGCCTAGGAAAATCAAATACACACTTGAAAATAAGTTTTATGTGAGTCCTGAAAGGATTGATTAAAGCCGAGGGGATTACACAGGCTCAGATCCCCATGCTCTGGGTTTGGCTCAGCCAGTCTCAGCAGCAGCGTTGCCTCACCTCCTGGCAATCTCCTGCTGTACTTCCTCTCTCCTTCTCCTGCAGTTCTGCTCCAGGCCCATATATGTTGAGTTATCTTCTACCAATGAAGAGATGCTAATTTCCTTATTTTCAGCTGTCAGATTTCAGACTGTATGGTACAGTCTCCACTAACAGCAACTATCATTTCTCCCATTTTATAGTTGGCCTAAGTGTCATTCCCTCCTGCTGACACACAGCACGGTGCCCACTACAGAGGCAGCAAGACAGAGCTCTTTCTCTGAGTCAGATCAGAGTGAGGATAGCCTGGGAATATGGACTCACAGCTTGGTTGGAAGTGGTCATATGACCTTTTATGGTCACAGACCAAAAGAAGGTCATAAATGAATGCATTTGACAAATGCCTCATGGAGACATCAGATAAGTGGGTTATGGCAGAACAGGGAAATCTGTAATGGGTTTTAGATGTTCTCTGACGCCTTTCTTAGCTTCTGGGTTGGTGGAAGTTAGTAGTCTTCGAAGAACACATTCCAACAAAATGGTTTTACACGAGAAGTCAGATTACAGAGGTGAGTGATGAAAGGCTATTCAGGGGAATAAAAGATACCCAAGACACTTTTTTTGGCTTTAGACCTGAAGCATTCCAACTCTCTAATCCTGAAGTTCAAATTAGTCTACCAGTCCTGTAGAATCTTTAAATCGTTAACACAGACTTTCTTCTGAATATCAGCTCACATTATCACACAAGCATGTTTTCTCTGCTCCCACCTGGGCAAGGCTTTACAGAGCTTCCAATCTCTCTCTCCCTCCATCCCTTCCTCCCATCTAGTTGGGGAAGTATCTTTTCTGGGGGCTTGGCCCAGAGTGTTTTCTCTGTCTGTCTCTGTCTTTGTCTATGTTTCTGTCTTTATCTATTTCTTTGTTGCAATGGAAATGTTGTCCCTGGAGACATGCATGAACCATGTCACCCCTAAGAAATGACATTGGCTTCCAAGTAGAATTATAGTCCTTGAGGGCACTGGAGTGAACCAAGGCAACAGCTGATTTTCTATTTTCTGAAGAATTTTCTACTTAGACCACCTTTCAGAGTGTTTGGTTTGTTGTAAGGAAAGGAAATTTACAAAGTTCAGATAATGAAAGCTTTATGCAAATTATGAACTCCACTGACCTGGAGGTGGCTGTCTGGCTTTAATTGGGAGTACTGGTGCACCTTTTATACTATAATTGTAACCCGTATTGATTAAACATGCCTTAGCTTTATTTTATGTCTAGAAACCCAAGAGTCTAACCTAGCAGCACTTGTATTTGAACTTGCTCTAGTTGGAGCAGTATGCTGCATTTGGGTCATTTAGCCGTGTCACCTGAATAAAATAGCAAGAGGTAGTCATGTTTTGAAGATGTTTTGAATTTGAAAAGAGAGATTCAAGGCTTATTTCACAGGATTTTGTTTTTTAGTCTTTGCCATTACATGGATGAGAAAAATGTCTTGCAAGTATTATTCAAGAAAGAAAGAAAAAAAAAAAAGATGGCGTTTCTAAGGTAGTCCCTGCCTCAACTATGTTTCTGTTTTCCTTCAGGCTCCACGGTTTCTAGGCTCAACTAGGAATGAAATTCACCAGGAGTAGATCCATCTGTGAGGTCAGACATGCTGAAATGAAAAAGCCATTACCTTTAGACACTGTCCCACAGAGAGGAATCCATGGAGCAGGGTAGGAAGGGGCTGGGATGGGGAAGTGAAGAGGAATAGCATGCCAGGCCTGTTTTTTTCTGTCTAAGATCTGCCTTGGTTTGTTGTTTGCGCTCTCTGAATGAACTTTTTCTGCTTCTGTAACTATCAACGTGGTGTACAATTCCTTCTATCTGGACACAAGAACCTGCAACTGCTCTGAGGGTGCCCACTGAATGCTGATGCCCACAATATCCATAGTTTACACCCATGGACACAGCTGAAATGATTATCATGCCTGTGCGTAGCCAAGCAGGTAGCCAGAGTAAGGCAGGACTGTCTGTAATGGAGGTTTGCATCTTGCTTTTAATCACTGTGAAGGCCCAAACCAGGATCCAGAACTTTTTAGCAAAAGCAGTTTCTCAAATTCCTGCTGTAACACTTTGGAGATTTTATTGTAAAAGGCAGAGGTTTAGGGCTTCAGCTTTTGTCATCCCTCTGGATGGCTTACTCTGGGATGGCATTTCTTGGGATCACTCAAATGTCTGCAGAAAGTGCAGCCTTCTGAGAAACTGAGGCTCAGCCAAGAGCCAACTAGAAAAAGCCTCCAAAAGCAGCCTCAGATAAACCAAAGTGACTGCAGCCCCATTAGATGCTCTTGACCAGACCCAGCTGAGCTGTAAGCAGATCCCAAGGCTTAGAAATTGTGGAACAGTCCTGTCCTTTTTTTCTAAGCTCCTGATGTCAAGGAATGCATAAACCTGCTGTGTCTTGCAAAGCAGAAGTGGCAGGGTGGGGGTAGGGGGCTTTCTTTACTAATTTGCCTAACAATTAGGCCAAGGCAAAGTGATCTGGAGCCTTGGCAACCTGCTCCAACTGATTAAAACTTCAAGAAGACTGTGCTGCCACTTCCCCTAAAAATGGAGGACAGAGATTACAGGGAGAGCCAATTTCTATTCAAGTCTAGACCTGGGGAAATGACATTCCATATCAAAGCCTGCTCCCCAATTTTCACAGAGGAAAAAGTTTCAGTTTCAGGGATCAGAGGGGTCTAGTTCAGTTGAAAGAGTGCTTGCCTGAAAACCAAGAGAGGTGGTGCTCACCTGTAATCCCAGCAAACAAGAGATGGAGGCAGAGGATCAGAAGTTCAAGGTCATCCATATCCTCAGCTACATATCAAGCAGCTTGACCAAGGCTGTTAAATTATTCACACATCTTGCCCCAATCCTTTCTCTAAACTAAACCTCACAAATGGTAAATATGGACTAAGGTTGCTGGACTCCTTTACCAGTTTATCCTAATGGGGTCACATCGATTAAATGGGGTTTTCACCATCACGTATTCCTTTAAAATTAATGGATGACTTTCTAGTGTCTGAGCCTCACCTGCTAGAGCTGCCCAAGCCTGGCTTTATTTTCTTCTAAAGTTCCAGATACAAGGACACAGCAACCCCTCTGTTCTACTGGCTTTTCAGAGAAAGACCTGGCACAATGAGGGAGACCAATGCACAGTGTGTGGATGCAAGCTATAGGGAGCATGGTTAGCTAAAGTGGAAAAGTGCTTCAAGTATAGAAGGAAAGTGTTGTTAAAAAAATGGCCAGAGGAGATCCCAGATGGCTGCCATGAGAGGACACTGTGTCTGAGGAGTAGGACAGCAGAAACAATGCAGCGACCAGGAGACTGAACTCTGGGACCTAAAACACCAGCATTTGTGATTGCCAGGTGAGCGGAACTCCTACGGTGAGAAAATCAAGTGGGAAAACCGTAGGGACACCCAGGTATTACCTGGAAAAATCTCCGGGTGACTGGCGGTGCACAGCTCTGATCTGAATGAGCAGCCACGCTGGGCGCCCGCAGCCGCCATAATAGACTGGATCACACAGTCTGAGGAGGAACCTGGTACCATTTTCACTGACCTGCACACTGCAGGCACACACTGCACGCATCCGCCAGCAAAAACCTCAGTCCATGTGTGTGTCCACGGGCCAGAGAGAGAAGGCCTCGGCACCATTTCAGACAGGCCTGTATACAGCAGGTGCACACTGCTCCGTAACGCCTGCAACCAACCCAAACCCACTGTGTGTGCCCCAAATATCATCTCAGACCATGGTACACAACCCCTGGCCCAGAAGGGAACGCCAAATCTCCAGTCCAGGGGAGAGCCCTTAGCAGCAAGCGCAGGGTAGAGCGCACAGTCCCCAGCTGGCATCTCAAACTTGGACACTCAGACTCTAGCACAGAGTGAGGAGTAAAGCCTCCAGACCAGAGGGATGACCAGCCTCCAGTGCTCACAGCCTCTAGCACAGAGCATGAAGCCGGGCACACAGAGCCCAAAACAGAGTTCAATTGAGACAACAACACACACTAACAAAACACTGGAAATCCCTGATCTTCTTGAAGAATACTCCTGACAAAAGAGATTAACAGTTTCAGACTGAAGTTCAGCCT
>JAQQSO010000916.1:0-22895 GCA_028658305.1 Pachyuromys duprasi
AAAGGAGAATTCTGCCATTTGTGTGAGTCTTGTCTGGTCAAAAAGAGCAGCAGCCAACTCTTGCACATGGACCTCTTCTTGAACCCCCTCTGTGGACTTTTCCACTTGCACCCTTTTTCCTAATGACACTCTTCTGATTGTGTCCCTCATGCCTTCCAAGTGTGTCAGAGCAGTATCTGAGTCCATTGGACAAGACGATGTCCCCTTTCTCGTGTACAAATTGGTTGCAATGGTGGCAGGCTTCTCCCCAGAGGTCTCCAGATTCTCTGGCTCCACAGAGATGGAAAAGTGGCATCCTTCTTGCTTGAAGTCTAGTTTCCTAGGATGTGGCATATCAACATCATCAAGAGAGGTCTCCAAATCTTCTCCTAGTCCATGTATGGTGAAGCTATAGTCTTGATTTTCAATTTGAGCCTTGATCTCTCCCCCTCCAGAATTTAGCAGAGCACACAGAGCTCTTAAAATCTTTGTATTCTGCTGTGTCCTGTCATCATCCTTCATTCCCTTCCTATTTTTCATCCCAAGCGTGATTTTCCCTACATTTAGAACCAGCTCAGGAGTGTTGCTTTCAACCGTGATGCTCATTTCCGCAGCAGCCATTCCGTTCCAAAGCTGAAATTCTTTCCTGTAAGACAGACATTGCCATTAGAATAGGGCTGAAGAGGAGAGAGCAAATTCTGTGCTGGGAAGCTAACAGCAAACATTTTTGCTTGATGTGTTCCACAGGTCTGCTGAGTGTGCAGGTGGGGAAATGGTTATTTAGGGGTCGATTTTTGAACCGTGATAGCCTGTGCATGTTGTGACTTCTCATAGTGTTTTCTTATATTCATGATAATCCTTGTACATTTCAAACTCGTTTCATCAGTGACCTTCCTACCTTCCTAATTCTCAAAGTTATGTAACTTAGATTCTGTTGCTTTCTTTCAATAAACTGCAAGGGCAATTTGCCTATATTTTCGATGTTTGTTTTTTTAGGAAACAAAGTTTTCTTAGAAATCCTCTTATGCTTTTTTTTCTTTTAATAATTTCAGGCATTCATTTATCAATAGTCTACTTTCATGGAGAGACATTTTGCAAGATTTCCCTTGGGGATCTAGGGACATAGAATTGTAAAGGAGGTCAATTATCTTCCTTCTTTCTGGATATAAATTGAATTTTCAAACTTTGGCCATTGATCTTGAAGAGTATGGACCAGCCTGTGATCCTTTCTTCCTACTAGGCACCCACTTACTTCCAGTGAGGAGGGGTTCTTTCATATAGAACAGGAGTTCTATATGCTTGCTTCCCAATGCTTGCTTCCTTTCAAAAGTGATATTTCCTTCCTTTCATGGTAATGAGGCCTCTTGGGGGTGGGGTAGGTCATGAACACAGAGGCATCTAAATGGTCCCAGTGTTCTGGTAGAAGGCACTTCAGAAAGCTAAGCTCACCCTGTACCACATAATGTCCCAGTGACATCATGACAGTTTTCAGAGATAGGAACATTTTCCCCTAGACTCTGACCATGATGGCATCTTGACTTGCACTTCCACGTCTACATTGTGAGAAGCAAATGTCTGTTATCCATCACCCACCAACCTTTGGTCGTTTTGTTACATCATTCACAAGTAGTGTTGTAGAATAACGATTGTCTTTTTTTTAAAAGACTGTAGCCCGCTGTGTAACCCCATGTGTAGCGCTGCTGTGTTACTAAAGGAGCCCCCTACGTGGCTTTCGAGCCTTTGCTGTAACTTTACTAGTACCCTGGTCCAGCGTGACTGAGGCTTGGGATGCCAAACATGTCTGATTCTCACTGAGCCCAACATCACCCTCATGGAGTCCCTTTCTAGTCATAGACACAGTATGGTTCAGGCATCGATAAAGATCTGCTGGAATGTTGGGAGGGAGCAGAGGCAAGAACAGATAGACAGAATAAAGCCAGACTCCAGAGAGTCTGAAATGGAACCCTGAAGGAGCAGAATCATGTCTCAAAGGGTGAAATTTCTGAAAATACAGACTTAGGCTAAAACAGGAGGATATACTTGCCTTCTGCCTGAGGTATGTAAATGAGTTGAAATCATCAAAGCACATACAGCTAAACACATGGAGAGCAAGCTTCTGAAATCAGAATTACTCAGTCAAGTGATGAGACATCTAAGAATTTGGAAATGAACTAGCAAATGCTTCCCTGGAGGATGGCATCAGACTTTTCTCTACCAGACTTACTGTGGGCAAGCCCACAGGCCTCCATCTAGTGCCTTTAGGGGAGCTTGCTGTGACTGCAAACCTAGAACCAACAGCACCAGACACAGCATCCCCCAGGGCTGCCTAGAAACTCAGAGCCGACCATGGACAGAGCTGCCTTCCTTAGAGATCTTCATTCAAAGAGATCCCAGTGGAGAAAGCATTTGAGCCTGACCTCAAGACATTCCAGAAGTGAGGCTGGGACAGAAGTCCTGACTCCCCGCAGAGGAACTCCAATGAAACTAGACAGACACAATCATGTGTGCGTAAGTTTAGAGTTCAATAGCCTTAGTGTGACAAAGCTATGCAAAGAAAGCAGAGAGAGTGACACAGAGACAGAGAGAAAGAGTGAGGGGGGTTCTATTGGTGTCTTGCTGATCTTTCTTTCCTTTCTTATAGGTGTTGCTTGGTTCCTATTTCTTCCATGGGAGGGCTGCCCCACACTTGAGACCATTTCGCTGATGGCCTGCCAGAAGACATCTTCACCATCACAGCAAAAGGAAGCCGGGAGCAGAGGGGATGGTGCACACATGTTATCCCAGCACTTGCAAAGCTGAGTTGGAAGACAGCCTGAGCTATATCCTGGGCAAGATTCTGTCTGCCCAGAATATAGTCTCCTTGCTGGCTAGGCATTGGGGTGGTGGTGTCGGTGGGGAGGAGGCACGGAAACCAAACCAAGAAACAAAACCGAAAGTCTAGTAGGCAAAGGGAAAAACAGTTTCATTTCTGCTCAATGGGAAGCTCCAGCCCCACCCTGGTCTACGCACTGACGAGGAGTCTTGTTCCTCATTCCCTGACCCTCCGATCCAGCACCCCCTGATTTAGGCTCTGTCCCAAGCCAGCACCCCTGCTTCACTCCCCGAAAAGGAAAGGGGACAGTAACCACATCTCACAAAGTGCTGAAGGAAGGTGCTCATTCGCTGGCAAATTTGGAAATCAAGGGAACTGTAGTAGAATCATCTTATAGAGAGTCTGGGGCTTAGCCTGGGACATGGGCTATCACATGCCAACACCTGTGACTATAAAAAATTTCCATGTCAGCATCCTAAGCTGGACTCTGAGGCTCAACAAATTCTAGCACCCAAATGAAACTCACTGATTTTCCAGAATCTTCGAGTCTGGTTTAAACATCTGTTGTTTCTTTCAGAATTCCTTATAGCGTTCACTGCAGAAAATTCTCTCAGAGCTGAACTGAGAACTTTGGCTGCTGTTATCTTTGGCAGAGAATAGATGCCAAGTATCCCTAGATCTGCAAGCAGGTTGGGAGGAAGGCACAGAATGGGGCACAGGAGCACAAGGAGTTGCCTCTTGGGAAACAAAGGACCCTGAAGCATTTCCTGCTAGGATGCAGCTTTGCCTTCCCTGGGGCATTCCTTGCTGGAATCCAATATTCCCTGGTAGGATGCAACTTTGCATCTTTCTTGGGTGAGCAATGCTCTCATCTTCTAAGAAAAAAGTCCACAGCAGCCCAGGAAGGAGGCTATGAAGGTGCCAAGGGATCAAGGTTCCTAGAAAGGAGACAAAGCAGCCAGGGTCCTCTTTAGGGCTCTGGGTTAAAGTGGTGGCCCCCACCTCACCCCAGAGCCAGAGAGTGAATTCTGGGTGGGCATGGGGTCAGAGGGGGATAAAGATGTGGAGATGGGTGTGCTGCCATGCAGTGAGGCTCACTTACCTGCAGGAGCTGATCAGTGAAGCTCACTCAGTTGCTGACTTGGCTGTGCTGTGGACACCTGCTGGACGAAGCAGGAAAGCTCAAGCTGGGGACAGACTCCCACAGCAGAGACTTGCTGGCTGTCACCACAAGTCTTTCTCAGCAACTGGATTTGAGGACAAGCTTCAGTGCCTGTGGTCGCTCACAGCTTTCCTCTGGGCAGAACACTGTGGTTTGGACAGATTCCTCTGCCCTAGGTACTGATTTCAGTTTTGAAGAACCCGTGTTTTATTGGCCGGCGTCACTCCAGGAAGTGTGAGAACTCTTTGTAAGCTCTTTGATCCCCTTCTGTGATTGTCATTGGGCCTGTCAAAATTGAAGAGCTAGGCTCCTAGCCTTGGCCACTCAACCTTCACAACTTCACTTGAATCCTCAGGGCAAAGCTGCTGCTGCTGCTGTCCTTACACTCAGAAAGAGCAGGTGACACTGGGCACAGGCAAGAGGACCTGTCAAAGCCTTGCGGGGAAGGAGCATGGAGAGGGATGCTGAGCCGGGGGAGGCAGTGTAGGATGCTGGCTCATAAGGGGCAAGCTGCATCTCTCAGCCCTTTGGGAAGATGGGTTTCTGTGGGAGCCTCCAAGGGTTACTCTCAGTAGACAAGACTCACCTACCCCATTTTTTCTGTGCCCTCTCTTATGATAATGATGGTAATACAAGTTTCTCTGACTCACTGAATTTATGATCCAGAAAGCAGCCTTGAGGAGAAAGATGAGGCTCGAGAATTGATAGGAGAGGTGAGAGGTAAGAGAATAAGGGAGTGAGCAGGGAAGCAAGAGGCTAGGCAAAAGGAAGAGGACAGGAAAGGTGAAGGGATAGAAGAGAGGGTCCTCAGAGAGCCCAGCTATTGGTGCCTCTCCACCATCGGCCTCAGGCAGGCAAAAGAGCCTGTGGGTGACTTGAGCACCCTTGGTCAAGACACCCTGGTGGAAGGGGAATGGATCAGGAACGAGGCTTCTGCATTCTTCCCTGTGTTCCTCCCTCTACCTTAACACCAGTAAGTAGCATCGATGTTAATTTCATAGGGCCGGCTTGGGATCATTCGTTACACACCTGTAGTTAAAGCCGCAATGCCGCATGCACTCATTACCTTCTGGCCTTTCCCAACACTTCCTGTGCTGCTGGGTCCTCAGAAGGAAATAGTGCCCAAGACCTTGCACACAGGGACAGAGGAGGCAAGAGCTCCACCATGCTACCTTACATGGTCACTAGTTAACGTGAGGCTTCACCTTCAGGCTTTGTTTAACTTGTTCACTTCCTCAGTGGACCCATTTCCACGCTGGGGCTTCAGCTTATGGATGCAGAGGGTAAAGAGGACACATTCAGTCGATCACACTGGCCCAGAAGACTATACAAAGGAGGGAAATTACAGTCCAAGAATGACTTGTTAAAATTGTTGTGGTGATGATTAACATTCAGGGTCAACCTGATCATACTTAAAGAGTTTTCTAGGAAACATTCCTGGTTTGTCAGTGAGGAAGTCTCCAGAAAGGTTTAGCTGAGAAGGGAAGACCCATCCTGATATGGGGCACTTCATCCCATGGTCTGGGGTCCCGGGTTGAATGAAAACCAGCATTTACCACTCTCTGTGTCCTGAATTTGGACACAGTGTAACCAATCAATGTGACTAGAGGCCTTCTTGCCCGGCTCCATCCCTACCATGATGGATTCCACCCTGGGCATGTGGCCATAGGAACCAGAGATGTCAGCAAAACAATATTTCAGAGCAATAAGTAGAACTAAGCTGTAAACCTGTAATAGACATTGATTGGCTTTGGTGGGGCTGGATTGAGGAATACGGATCAGACCTAGGTCATCTAAGTTACACCTCAGCAAACACTTTTCTATTTTGTTTACCTATTTAAGACAAGGTTTTAGATGTATCTCAGGCTGACAGGGGCACCTCATGCCCTGCTTATTAAGCTCCTCATTCTACTGCCTCATCTCCTAGTGCTATACACATGTGTGATCAACTCCTGCTGAACTCGGTTAAAAAATAGTTAGATTCATCTGTGTTGTTTCAAGTGTATGAGCGTTTTCCTTGCATGTGTATCTGTGTGTTGCTTGTGTGCACGGAGCCGGTAGAGGTCAGAAGAGGGCATCATATCTCATGGAACTGGGTAAAGAGACACCTTGTTAGTGGTGGTGTTCTTATTTCAGTCAGGGGCAGAGCACATGGCAGCCCTTTGTTCTTCCTAGCTTGATGCCTGGTTTGGTGGTCACAGTGGTCCGATACCACAGACTCATAAAAATCAAATGAAACCAAATTCAGGCAGTGCAGTGCAGAGCAGGAGGAGGAGACAGACAGAATCATGCCGATGGCTAAGCCATCCACAGACCTGCCCTCCAGGGCACAGCATAGGTGGGCCGCAGATACCTGCTTGCTGCCATGCCATGCATCAGGAATGGAGGATGTCACCCAGGGGCCTGCCAGCCGTGTGGCCGGCCTGCAGCGGGGACCACCACAATGTGTGAGTATGTGGTGACCAGATGGGAGAGAAGAGGAGCAGCTTGAACATTATGAAGAGAGAAGGAACTGGAGACTCAAGGGTGGACAGGCGTAGCCTGCTGTGAAGGGCCAGCCCTGCCCTCTGGGGCCATGGTGAGGTCCTAGCCCAAGCTACCACTGAGGGCCATGAATGAGTCCCTGGCTATGCAGCAGCAGATGTTGGTGTTTGTGGCTCCTATTACCACTCAAGAGCATAGTGTCCGTCCTGGTTAGAGCAGCCGCCTGGGACCACCTGGATGTCCAGGGGCTGTGAATAACTGGCCCTGCCCCAAACAGGCTACAGTGCTCCGAGAACTGGCCCCATCTCTCACAGGGGTTAGTGCTCAGGATAGCAGGCCTGTACCTCGCCCAGGCAACACAGTGGAGCTGGCCCTAGGGGCAGAGGGTTGGGTGAGCTGGCTCCAAATGCATGAGTTCGGAAGACCGGACCCAGACATTGTTTGCCATAGGGTGGCACAGGTACAGAGGTCACTCTCCCCCCCAGCCCGCCCCTCGCCACCTCCGGTAGTCAGGTAAGCTGCCCACGGGGTGATGAGCTTATTAAAGCTAACCCCGCCCCGTGCCAGCTGCAGCTCTTGGTAGAGCGGGGACTTGCACCTTGCCTGCACAGAACAACAGACTTGACCATGGTGGTGGGGGCACAGGGGAGCCAGCACCGAGGGCCTGAGCAAGGCAGAGCTGGACCTGCCACTCCTCTGCCCTGAGGCGGTCTGGGAAGAGCAGGTATAGGGCCTCGGCCCCCTCACTCCTTACCACCTGAGGCGCCGAGAGCTGCTAAGATGACTCTGTCCATCTCTGGCTTCAGCACTCAGCGGAGCGGGGCCTGCACCTTGCCTGGGCAGCATAGCAGTACTGGTTCTGGTTGAGGGGGAGCTGAGCCAGTCGCAAGGACAGCCCAGGAGAGAGCAAATCCCACCACCTGTCTGCTGTGAGGTGGTGTGGCTGTGACGCCCTCTCCCTCACCCCATTGCCACTTTCAGTAGCCAGGAGAGCTGTCCCTGCAGTCCTGAGAGGAGGGCTAGCCCTGTCCCCTCACTGGCTGTAGCATTCAGGACAGCAGGCCTTGCACCTCACCTGGGCAACACCTCACCTTCGCCAACAGCCCTGATGGCGAAGGCATGGAGGAGCCAGCCCTGAGGGTCTGAGAGCAGCAGAGCTGTCCCAGCCACTCAGAGGCTACAGCACTTGAAGAGTGAGCCCCATGCCTTGATTGGCAGAAAGGGTGAGCTTGGGTGCAGGTGGGCTGACCCTGAGGGCATGAGAGCTGAGCCTGCCTCCTGCCAGGGGCTGCCTTGGCTAGCCTACCCAGAGCAGTGCTGGGGAGCTCGCCCTGGTGGAGCAGATAAGCAGGAATGGGGGGTTGGGAGTTGGGGATTAGGGTTTGGGATGCCTCAGCTACCACTCAAGCCCAGATCCAGGGCTCTGAATTGACCTACCCCCAAATCTATATCATTTGTGAATGATGGGGACATGTAAAGTGCCAGTCCTGTGGTTCCCAAACTGCAGCTCCATAACATAGGGCAAAAACTGGATAAGCAGGAGGAGTCCCCATGAGGATCCATTACTGGTATCACAGAAGCCGGAGATCTCGAATCAGACCAACGACTCCTTGCAATGAATGTTTGCAAGTAAAAATGTGTGAACAGAAGGGTATACTGTTAGACACACTGTGACATACTATAGCTTCCATGATGAGAAGTTTTATATGGTGTGTGTTTGCGTATGCGTTATTTTGGGAGGGGAGGTTGCAAGTGCAAAGGGCAGATATGAAGACAGGGAGATGAGCAGGACTGGGTTGCATGTTTTGAAACTGAGAAGGAATCAATAAAACATATTAAAAAAAACAAATATACAAACAAAACCCAATATGATCAGCTGACATGACTCTCCAAAAGAGCATAATTGCCCAATAACTGATTCAAAACTACAGACATTAAGGTTTTTGGCAAAAGGAACTCAGACTCCTGAAGGAGCTGCCTGCAAGGTGGGCAGTGAGCTCCCAGGATGTAGCTTTCCTGAGTCCTTGCCCACTCACCTGGGCTTCTGGTGACATGTTGTTGCCTTTGTGTGACCCTCAGCTCTTTTTTTGGTTTTGTTTTGTTTTAATTTCAGAGGGCACCAGATCTCATTTTAGATGATTGTGAGCCACCATGTGGCTGCTGGGAATTGAACTCAGGAGCTTTGGAAGAGCAGCCAGTGCTCTGAACATTTGAACCATCTCTCCAGCCCAGTGACCCACAGTTCTATAAGTAACCCTCATGAGGTCTTTCATTCACCAAGCTAGATTGGGGTCCAGTAATTTGTTGGCATACTTTTAACAAACTCTTTTATTTCCTTCTCCCATCCCATCCTTTCTAAGACTCCAACACCAAGTAGGACTCTATAGAGTCCTCAGATTTAGACTCTCTGCAGCTGCCTGTCGCTGTCCACAGTGACACTTGAATACCTCCTGAGTGAGGGCTGGGGGGTGCGGAAGGCAGGGCTACACAAGGAAGACACCAAGTCAAGTTTCTTGATCAAGGTGTCAACGTTTAATGGAGAGTACAACATTAACAGAAGGAAGGAAAACCATAGTGATGTCAGCGTTACCAGGGCAACGATAAGGTTTGACATCATGAGAGCCCCACTCTTCAAGGGATAAAAGGAAGCTTAAGCAGCAAAAGCGGAACTAAGCCATCTGTGATGGCCAAGATGGCTCTCACAGCTGGCAAAGAGCTCCTCTCAGGGCTCACATGCTCGAGGCAAATATTCGGCCGCTGTGGACCATGTGAATCAGTCCCACATCCCACAATAGTTATTTTTTGGTTTGTGTTCAGAGCCTATCTGGGATGAAGAGGAGTTGGTTCGCATCTTCCCAAGAAAAGTCCCACCAGTGTATCACGTGGAGACTGACAGAAGCAAAGATGTGTTGGGAGGTGTGGTCAAACAGTGCCAGCAACCAGAACTGGCCTTCGTTTCCACAGTTAGAGGAAAGACAGGGCCAGTGTGTCCACCTGTGCCTCGCGCAAGGACAGATGTGTTTGGAAGGCTCTACAGTGACAGGGTGGGTTTTCCCTCTAGAGTGCTGGGGTTTCTTTTCCTCCATCCTTTCTGTTGAGTATGCAGGGCTGGAGTCTCTCCAAACAATCTGTTTTGATCTGGGGAGTCGAGAAGTCCTGCAGGTTGCTGTCCTGAAAAACAGAAAGGTCCAGAAATCATCAGGACATGATCCAGAAAACTGTTCAGGAGTCCTGAGCTGGACTGAGCTGGGCAGAAACCTTCAGGAGGAAGACAGAGTTCTCAAGCCTGAACCCTGAGGCGTGAGGCAAGTCCAGGCACAGGGCCAGGTCTGAGGTCCTTTCAGGGTCCCGCCCTTGACAGGTTTTGATTTCTCAGAAAAGGAAAGGAGAGCACTCCACCCACTTTGTGTCTGCCCTTCCAACCTCAAAGGGGAAATATTTCCATAGCAACTTCTTGATCTGTAAACCTCTAAAAATGAAAGGGAGTAAGTCAGTTCTGACTTGAGACCAGTTCAGAAGTATATACCTGGAAAACACAGCTGCGGCTTCCCTCCACCCGCCCACAGCTTTTACTAAACAGTTACATTTACATTTTTCTAACCAGTCTTTTCTTTTTGTCACTTTTTTTGGTAATTTTTTTGTAATGATTTGTGAAAAGATCCTCATAGCTTTGCAACAGACTCGGCTCCTGGTGGTGGTCTTTTGGGGTGTTGCGATTCAGCCACAACACAATCACCAATGGTTTACCCCTTTCCTGTGACTGGCCACCCCAAGTTGGGACAAAACCACAATGGAGACCTCTGTGCCCAACACCTTGTATCAAATTATGGTTGGACGACGCTACAGCCCGCCCCGCTCCCTTCACTTTGTAATCTCATCCTGTAAGCGTGCTGTGCAATTTCCTTTCAGGAACACAGTCAGCTCCTATGTCTGTGCTGTTGTCCTTGACTGGTCAGGTTTTGCTGCCTAATTTAAATAAAGATCAAGCTTTCCTGGACTCTTGTGACTGAGTTGTTTCCGTTTTTCACATGCCAACACTTTGAATACAGAATGGAAACAGAACAAACTCTGTCAACTATTGTTTCAAAAGTGGTCTGCAGCCCCCAGTTAGGCTCATCATCTTTGTTAGCCACCCGCAAGAGTCTACACTGGATGTGGAGGGTGGGAAGTGTCATGTTATCTAACCAGAGAGGAAGTGACAGGAATCTAAAGATAACAGACTTCTCTCTGAAGAATGGAGGCAGAATTCCTGTGTGCACACCTTGAGAGTCCACAGAAGTGCAAAGGAAATCTGGAAGGCGTGTGAGGGAAAGCCCGAGTGCAACAGTAGGCAGCACAGTGAGCACCAGAGAGAGGCTCTAGGGTTTACACACCACTCTCAGGCAGGCGTGCTTGAGCCAGGAGAGTTCCAAAGATGGCATTTGCCTCAAGTGCTTGCAGAACTCCTGGTTTCCTGAAGTAGATGATGAGGGAGGAGAAATAGAAAAAGACGAGGAAGAGGAGGATGAGGATGAAGGATTGAGAGTTGAAGAGGAGGATAGAGAAACTGAGTAGTACGAAAGAATATTGATGAACCCCAACATTCTTGATATCTCTCTATCTAGATATGGCTGTTAGGTCTCAAACCTGGGACAAAGCGGCTAACTGAGATGTCTTTTAACATGTTAGGGCTGACACTGGCCTCCAGATTCTCCCAGCATCCCTCAGTTCCTACCTGTTACAGAGTCCTCCTGGCTGGCATACCCTGACTCCTACCCTCATCTTCTCCAACCCAGGGACTGGGATGGGCTTTCTCCTCCCACAGCTTCTCTGATACCTGTACAACCCAACCATATTGGCTAGCCCAGCCCTTTTGTCCTTTTGTCCTCTTGGCTCCAGGCTCTTCCCTCACCTTCCTTCTTCTCACATGGCCGGGCTCAGGCTGCCAGTCGTGTCCACCCTGGACCCTTCCAGAGGCCCGTTTAGCCCCTCCTACCTACAACAAACCTTCTCCCCTTCCACACCTAGGAGAAAGCATGTCTTCCTTTTATTTCTTTTTTCATTCAATGGCCCTAGTCTTTTTGATCTTTCTGCTCTTTTCAAAGGTTATCAACTTACTTTGTAGAGAAATAGCCTGAAGAGAATACAGTGGAGAAAGTGTGATGATGTATAAATAAAGACTGCCACGCAACCTATATGTATAAAGGAAGGAATTTTATTTGAGAAGGGAAGGGGAGAGGAATTAGGGCCTTGGAGAAGGGGTACGGGTGACGGAACATTTGGACAGACAGACAGATGGGGACAGAAGCCATGAGGGCAGAGAGAGACACAGACAGAGAGAGGAGAAGAGGGAGAAAAAACTGAGCGAGACCTAGAGAAAGAGAGCTCGAGCTACTGGGTGGGTCCTTTTCATCCCGTGGCAGTGGTGGCAGGTGATGACATCAGAGGTTGCTAGGCAGGACCACCAATCGATAACAGAAAGAGTCTCCACACTGGTCTATTACAAATTGATTTTTATCCTTCCCTGCTGTAGGTGCAGGAGCCCACCGGCAGAGTCCAACAGTACCTGAGTGGGGAGTGAGGATTTAAAATAATTAAAACAAAACACACGGGCTACGCCTGGGATGCAAAGTACCTAACCTGTGATTGATATAAATATAAATAAATTACATTAAAAAAAAAAAACCAAAAGAACCAAAACACACTATACACAGGAGGGTCTGAGAGGGCTGTCTGTCAGTGTGACTGAAGCAGCAGCAGCATGGGTTTATTAGTCCAGGGGCTGTTTTGTATACGTAAAACAAAGACAAGTCACATCAATTCAAAAAGAAAAGGTTCGTGAAAACACCCAACTGACATTTCAAAAACTGTCTCCCTACAGAGGAGAAAGTCCTATTCTAAAGCTAAGTCCCTAAAGCTGCTATGGTCCCAGGTCACACAGACAAACCTTTAAGGAATTGGAACACGCTTTTAAGGAATTTGGGGAAAGAAGATGAAAGGTAACAATGCAGCTAAAGGAGCGGCCCTCCACACTTAGGGATCAAAACTGGATGGAACCAACACAGGGCTGTGGCAGTGAGGGCTAACCAGCACAAATCTTGTTTCAGCCTTGCTCTATTGGAATCTGGAGGGCATTTGGCCCCTGGGAAGGATGTTGGTCCAGTTAACATGGACAGCCTGTGACACCTTTCATTGGCCTACAGCTCACCAATCAGGTTAAGGCTGCTAGCCAGCAAGCCCCCCAGGAGGCTTCTCCTGACTCCCAGTTTCTAGCTCTGGGATGGCAACCATAGCATTTTCTGTGGGTTTGGGTACCAAACTCAGGTACCAAGGTGTACACAGCTGGCACCTTGTCTACTGAGCTACCTCTCAGAAGATTTACTTTGAAGGGCCCGAGGGGGAGGAGGGTTTAAGGTATTTCAGGAAGGTGATGTGTATTGCAAGCCCCAGGTCAGCCAGGAATGCACTGTTGTATCCAGGTCAGACAGGATGCTAAGAATTCGGGGACCAGCAAGGTGCCAGAAGGCTCCCCACAAACTGCTAAATACCCCTTCCTCAACCTACTATGGCATCCATCTGCCGCTTGACCCATTCCTCCACAGTAAACCTCTTCACGCAGCCGTCTTCCACGTGCCAGGACTCGGGCTCTGCAGCGAACACGGCACAGCAGAATCTCTCCACTCTCAGCGCACACACATATGAACACACAGCTCCTGGTCTGTGCACTTCGATGAATCTGCATGTGTACTGTATGTTCTGCTTCTCCTCACAGAAGTGAGTGACAGGCAGCTGTTGGATACACTTTTCTATTTCCTCCTCCAAACGCACAAGATCGCTCTTGTTTGCCTCAAAACCAATTATTTGCTGTTTTTCTCCATCCAAACCAATGAACAAATATCCCCCTTTAGTGTTTGCAAAAGCAGAGACAACTCGAGGGAGACATTCTTTCAGGCGATTTCCCAGTCCTTTCACTGAAAGCAGCATAACTTCAACATACGCAGAACTGGTGAACTGGAAATTTTCTTCATGCTGAAATGCTGGCTTGTTAAAGAAGGCAACAGCCAAGTCTTCCAGGAGAGCCTCATCTTCAACTCCAGGGCGCGCTCTCCTTGCAGGCAGCTCTGGTCTGACATGGGTTCTCCTTCCAGTGTCCTGCAGGCCTTGGAGAAACTCAAGGGCATAATCAGCACTCACTTCCACTGAGGAGGACATGCTTCTTATATACAAATTGGTCCTCAGGGTAGCAATCGGCAGCCCACAGACATCCAGGCTCCATGATTTCACAAAGATGTAAAAGTAGCCTGCACACACCCTGAAGTCTAGGTGCCACTCAACAAATGGCAAATCTGCAGAGAGAGAGGCTTCCAAATCCAGGCCCATCCCATCCCGAGTGAGGCTGTAACTGGTGTTTTCAAGTTTAACCTTGATGGCCCCACCTCCAGAATTCAGTAGAGCACACACAGCTCGACAGATGCACTCATTCTCCCTTTTTCTGAGCAGACTATTCTTCATTTCCTTTCTATTCTTCTCTCCAAGTGTGATTGTCCCTACATTTAGAACCAGCTTAGCAGATTTGTCTTCCAGATCAACACTGATGTCCATTTTCCCAGCACCCTTTGCATCTGTAAGCTGACTTTCTTGCCTGGAAAAAGACAGAGCCGTTAGAATGATCCCTGATCAGGACAGAGCATATTCTGAATTGTGAGACCAACAGCACAGTCTTTGGCTGCACCTATGCCATTGGACCAGTCAGTGTGCAGGTACAGAAATGGTTGTCACAGACTTTGCACTCAATAGCAGAACTTACACAAACACTGGTTTTTCAGGTGGAATGTTACAAGTTATAGTCGAGCCTATTTGAGTTTTCAATTCCATTTAAACTTTCACTTATCCCTTTTCCAGTTCTTAGTAATGTGCTCAGACTTCTTTAAATAAACCCTCACTGGACTCTGCATGGTGTTGGGCTCTTCTTTAGGATAGGCTTTAGTTATGCAATTTTTTAGACATTTATTTTACCACTATTGGTATTTTGCCTGCATGTGTGCCTATGTACCATGTAGCCCTGGAGGCCAATAGAAGGCATGATATACCCTGGAAATGAAGTTACATGTGTATTTTTTTTTCCCTAAGGGGATGCTGGGAAGTGAATCTTGGTGCTCCACGGGAGCAGTAGTGCTCTTAACCACTGAGCTCTCTCTCTAGCCAGCTTCAAATTATTTATGATTAGTGCCCATTATGTCCATTTTGCAATTAAGCGATTTGTTTATCATTGCCTAGGTGCGTCATCTATTCGGATATTAACCCCTTGTCAGATGTGTAGGTTATAAGCCTTTTCACCCTCTGTAGGTTTTCTGTTTGTTTTCTCATTGCTTCTTTTGATGTGCAGGAAAGTTCTACTTTGATGGAACTGCAGGTCCTACTCTGAGATTTTTTTTGCATGTGCTTTAGAAGATCACACCTGCACTAGTTTCCTCTCTGTTGCAGTGACAAATACACCAACCAAAAGTAACTTTGGGACAGGATGGGTTTATTTGCAAATAATTCCAGGTCACCATCCACCACTGAAGGATGTCAAAGCAGGGACAGGAAGGCAGGGCTCCTTGCTATTCCACACAGCATCACCTCAGACAAAAGTATTCATTTCAAAACAAAGAAATGCAGCAGGAACCCTGGAGGATGATGCTGGCCGACCACCTTTTCTTAAGCTGCATCAGTGAACAACCAAGACAGTCTCTCACACACCTACTCACAGGCCAGTCTGATATATGCAGTTCCTCAACTGATGTACTCTTCCCAGAAAGTTCTAGATTGCGCCAAGCTGACAGTAAAGGGCAACACCCAAATGACCTTTGCAAAAACCAGTACCAGAGAACAATTTTTCTGTGTCTTCTTTTAGGAGCTTTTCAGTTTCCGGTCTTATATTTATGTGTATAACTCATTTTTTCCCCTTTTGATTTGTGTAATGTGGTGTGAGAAAAGATCTAACCTCCTCTGCTTTCTTCTTTTGCATGGGTCGTGATTTCCTATTGGTCATAGGCCTCTGTAAGATGTGGTTGAAACTGACTGGTTAAGAATGGAACCAGCTCTCAATCTTTCCATGGTCCCTCCAGGCCTCTTTTTACTGGTTAGTAGGCACGCTCTGATCCTCAGCCTCAGTGTGAAGTGAAATTTCAGGTCTGTGGGGTTGGGGAGCTGCTCAGTAGGCAAAGTGTTTGCTGTGCAAGTGTGAGGAACTGAGTTTGGATTCCCAGCATCCACATCCAAAGATGAGAATGCCTGCATATGCCCAAAGTCCCAATGTTGGTAGGCAAAGTGAGGGACCCCTTGGGGCTTGCTTGCCATGCACTCTAGCCAGTTGCTGAGTTCAAGGTTCACTGAGAGATTCTATCTCAAAAATAAATAGGTAAATAGATAGATAAAGTGGAAGGCCAATGAGAGGGTTCAAGGTGTAAAGACGCTCTCCAACAAGCCTGATGACGTGAGTTCAATCCCTGAAATCCATATAGTGGAACAGAAAACCTGTCTCCTTGTCTTCTGATTCCACACAAGCCATGGACTGGCCCCACCCACACCAAACACACTAAAGAAATAAGTAAGATGAAGAACAATACAAAGATACCTGACAGTCGAGTGGTGGTGACACACTCCTTTAGTGTGAATTCAAGGACAGCCTGGTGTACACAGCAAGTCCAGGACTGCCATGGCTACAGAGAGAATCCCTGTCTCCAAAAAACACAAACAAACAAAAAACAAGAAAAAAAAAGACATCTGACATTGACCTCTGTCCTCCAAACTCTAATATGATACAAGTAATTACTCCCAATTAATTCCTCAATCCCAATTTCTTTTTCTATTTTAAGAAGGCTGCCCAGGAGTGAGTTCATTTGCTCTACTGATCCCATAGGAGGAATCCTCCAAGCCCACCTGAAAAGGCCACTGAGAGCCATACTGTCCCCTACCTTCCCAGCACCCAGGTTGCATGAACTGTAATGTCCTCTCTGTGTGTCTGCATGATAGTGGTCCCCATAGACTCATATATTTGAATCATTGACCCAGTTGATGGAAGGATTTAGCAGGTGTGGCCTTGTAGGAGATGGTTTGTCAATGGGCTCATCTTGAGGTTTTTATTTGGTTTTGTTGTTGTTGTTTGTTTGTTTTCAAGACAGGGTTTCTCTGTGTAGCCTTGGCTGTCCTGGACATGTTTTGCAGACCAGCCTGGCCTCAACCTCACTGTGATCAGCCTGAGTGCTGGGATTAAAGATGTGCACCACCAGGCCCCACCCCTCCATCCACCCCATTCCGTTAGCTCTCTCTTTGCCTCCAGTCTGAACTCTCAGCTGCTTGATTAGAGTCATCATGGAGTCATCATCAAAAGCCAAAGGCAAATTAAATTCTTCAGTTTATAAGTTGACTTGGGGTCTTAGTTATGGTTATTATTTCTGTGATGGAACACCATGACCAAAAGCAAGATGGAGAGGAAAGGTTTTATTTGTTTATGAGAGCACAACCTACTCCATCCTTGAAGGAGTCAGGGACTCAAACAGGGCAGGAACCTGGAGGCCGGAGCTGATGCAGATGCCATAGAGGGATGCTGCTTAGTGACTTGCTTCCCATGGCTTCCTCAGTCTGCTCTTATGGAACCCAGGACAACCAACCCAGGGCTAGCCCAACCTACAATGGGCTGGGCCCTCTCCCATCAGTCACCAATTAAGAAAATGCTCTCCAGGCTTGCCTACAGCCCAATCTTATGAAGGCATCTTCGTTGCTGAGTTTCCTCCTCTCAATGACTATAGTTTGTGTCACAATGACAGAAATCTAGCCAGCATAACTGAACCCTTGTCATTTTGACACACAAACACATCACTGTTAAGCCACAACCTTTCTTTTTCTTGTTCATCCCCAAGATCACACATTAATAAAGACATCACAATATAAATTCTTTTTAAAGTGAAGAAGTCCCAGAACAACCTAGGCTATAGAGCAATTTCTGCCCAAACCCACCCAAAACAAAAGCAAAGAGTCCTCAAGGTTAAAGAACTCCTTTCAGTTCTGCCCAGGCAGAAGCTGCAGCCACACCCTGTTCCATGCACTGCTAAGCAGTCTCTGTTCCTCCTTCCCTCCCACCCCCTCCTTCCAGCACCCCTGAATCAGCTCTCCTCAGCCACCACCCTGCTTCACTATGCATGTGGGAAAGAGACAGAAATCACATCTCACACTAAAGTGAAGAGGGGCAATGTTCAACTCTTTCTCTAACTCTCTCTCTCTTTCTCTCTCTCTCTCTGCCCTGAGAAAGAAACCAAGCCTCTGTGATGCAGTCACATTTACAGGAGCTATAGGCTAGCCTGGGACACTGGCCATTTCACTGTGACATTTGTGACTATGCAAAATTGTCGATGGTTTAAAATGTACTCTTTTAGGCTTGTATCTGAGACTCGCTCCTTTGAAAACAGACAGGTCAGGTTAGACACAAACCCACACATGTAAATTGATTAACCTCCCTCAAGTTTTGTGTGATTTCCCAAGCAGAAATCCCCTGAAACTGTACTGGGGAAGTCTCTGACATGCTCTAGTGCACTTCTTCTTTTATCATCTGAAATGCTGTTTCTCCCTGCCTGGTGGGCATATTTACTCAACTTCTCACAAGGTCAGATGTCTAGAAAAATGAGGAACATTCCAGGAGCCCTGAAGACCAGCAGGAGCCTGATCTGCTCAACCCTCTCGTTAGCAAACAGGCCATCACCCTGTCCTGCTTCCAGGGACCTAGCAGCTGCTGACTTCATCACACACCACTGCCAGATGCTTCTGGTGTGCGCTCTGGAGAAAAGGCCCCCCACAATTTTTCTCTCTCATCCTCTCCTGTGTTTCTCTCTCTGCCTTCTCTCAGGTGTCTCTCCAGTTTCCTCTCTTGTCTATCTCTCCTACATGTCCCCACTCCCAGGCGACTTTCCGTCTCCCCTCCCCCAATAAACCTCTTACAGTAGATCTGTTTCCTGGCACAATTCCTCAGGGATACAGCTTGGCACGACCCGAAGGGTCCCTACCCTTCTCTAGCATTTGATCCTATCACCCTCTGCCCCACCAGTTCAGGCTCAGACCATGCTGTACCTGAGCTCTCTCCCTGGACCCTTAAGCCCTCCCTCCATCCCAAGCTGACACAGGTATTCGCTCTCCCCTACAGCTCACCAGCTTCCCAAGTCCTCAGCTGCCTGTATTTTGTTAAGAATGGGCTACGGAGACTCCAGGGAGCCGAGATTCCTCATAGAAACATAAACGAATCAAGATTCCTAAGAGAGGGTTGTACCGATGACCCCCATAAGGTTCCAGAGCAGCAGGGCTGTGCCCGGGTGAGGAAGCTAGGGACAAAAAGGCAGAAGGGGTTGGGGCTTGAGTGGGCTGTAATTCAGTGGTCACTTACCCTTCGGCTCTGCGGTGGCCTTGCTCAGGTGCCTGAAGTCCAGGACTCATGGATGCTCCCTGTCAGCCCCCTCTTCAGATGAGGCAGGTTAGTGTCACGTGAGAAAGACCCTCCAGTCGACTCCAAGTCCTGGCCAGGGATGTCTTTGCGGGTGGGCTTCGACACTTGAAGAGCTCTAGCTCCGACCCTGGTTGTGTGCTCAACTTTAAGCCCACCCGAGTTCTCCTTTTGTAGATTGCTGCTGCCTCGGCGCTGGTAGCAAACCACATCTGTGGGCTTTCAACAGCCATCCGTCCCGGAAGTGAAAGTGCGCAAGCAAAGAGGCGTCGCGGTTTTTCTATTGGTCAGAATTGAACACAAAGCTTGCAGTTGATAGGCTCTTTCAGCCTTGTCCTGCTGCGGCGGGCAGTCCCAGCGGCTCCAGGCTGTTCTAAGAACAATCCAGGGCTTCAGACACGCAGAGCACTGCTTTATGGATGGATGAGACCCTTCTGGGTGCCCCGAGTATCCTACAGCCCTCTGGGAAGATAAGTTCCTGTGGGATTCCCAGGGCTACCCTAAGGCGATACTCCCGCCCTGCCACTTTGTTAGAGTAATACCTCCCCAACCTGTTGCATGAAAAACCAGCCTTAAGAACTGATGCTGCTTTTGAGTGCATAGGAACTGAACAAAATATTCGGGTCCTTTGTTCCGTTTTCATCCAGTGCTTAGCTCCGACTGCGCCCACTGTCCCCTTCTCTTAGTTCCCTTTCCCTTAGAAAGTACAGACTTGGAAATGCAGGGGCCGAAATGTTCAGCTCTATGGATGTCTCTGCTGTGAACTGCTTTGTTTGGGGAGCACCACCCCAATCTACTCCTGATCCACTGCCTGCTGGAAGAAGTGCAGCCCAGAATCCCACTGTCCCTCCACCCTAGGGGTCCAGAACCAGGGCTCTTCCTCAGGGGCTGAGCTTCAACTCCTGTCACCCCCAGAACAGCTTTCAGAAAATGACTTCACCGACCTTAAGAATCTCTTCTTTAATCTTTAATTGAAGAAAGGAAGTGCAGGGGCTGTCCTGGGGTGTCAGGAGTAAACGAAAAAGAAAACATGCAAAGCTTGAGCTTGGTGCACAATCCCTTTCTGGGTACTGAATTTTTTTGTCTGTGGTTGGGTATCAGGAGGTGGAGGAGGAAGTTGCTCAGGGGAGTGAGTCAGCCAACCCAGTCCAGTGAGCCATCCTCTTGGGGTGAGCCATCCCCACCCCAAGCCAGATCCTTAGGACCATGAATGCACCCTTTCCATTCCTCAGGCAAGTCACTGGACTAGCACAAGGCCATGTCCAGCCAACAAGCAGAGGCTTTGAGGCACAAGGGGAGGAGAAAAGAGGGGTAGGACAAGTAGGGGAACCAGGGAGGAGCAGCATCTTGCAGAAGAATCTTAATTCAGAACATGGCTGCTCTGCAAGAGATCACATCCAAAGAACTGGACTGTGGTATCCGGCTTGACTACAAACACGACTTTAATCAGGAGACACAGGAAGCAGATCTGAGTTCAAGGCCAGCCTGGTGTAAAGCAAATTTCAGGGAAAGAAAAGCTTAGATCTAGGCATGGTGGTACATGCCTTAAATCCCAAACACTGAAGGTGTTTGTAAGAGGAAGCACCCATGCTTGAAAGAGATGTCTCATTGAGTGACAAAAAAAGTGACTGAAAAATCAGAGAAAGTTTGACAAAATAGGATTTGCCCAACTCTCATAAGAAGAGAGAGGAAAGGGAAGCTACTTAAGGGGCAATTCAGAGAGAGAAAGGAGGCAGTTTTACCAGGACAGAAATAGAGACAGATTGCAGAGAGAGACCAAGCTAGACTCAAGTGAATACTAAATGAGCCAGAGACTGAGAATGAGCCAGGACATTAGAGCAGATTGCTGGAGTTAGTTTGAGGCCAAACAGATCGATTCCGGAGCTGAGAGAGAAGCCAGATTGAATAAGTCAGCTGGGAGAGTAGTTTGATCCAGAACAGCAGAGTTGAACCCGTCACCCCAGAGTTCAGGAAAAACAAGAAAGGGTGATCTTATTAAGCAGTAAATCTCAGTGGCTGAAAACATTCTACGCCTAGGTTAAATTTTCAGAGGCTAGAATCTTCCAAGTAAGTCTAGGTGAGCAGACAGAAGCATTGAGCCACAGAGACAATTGAAAGAGGAGAATAAAATTCCTTTTCAGCATCTAGATCCAGGAGGCTGCTGGGCTAAGAGGTTCCCATGCCTGTGGTCTATTGTGCCTTCAGGCTTCCCAGTTGTCTGCTCTTCTTCCCTCCCCTCTTCTCTCTCCTCCCTCTTCCTAGCTTCTCCGACCAGTCATTCCTCAGAGCCCAGGTTCAGTTCCAAAGTCAGCTAAGAGAAATTCAACTCCAAAGTGCAAGGGGTGGAGAGACCTCAGATTAGAAAATCAGCAAACCATTGGATGTCCTGATAAAGACCAAAGTGCAATGGCCAGCCTTAAGGAAGAAGCCAGCCAAAAGACCATTGGTCAGGAGACAGTTGTCTGAATCCAGCCATCTCAGTTACAACTTCCCCGTATTCTTAGCAAGGTCAAACTGAGTTCATGGTCCCAGGCCAGGAACCAACTCCATTGTTCACTCATCAGCTTGAGTGAAGGGCCAGCTGTCCAGGATGAGGCCTGACCACCAAACCTCTGAGTCAAAGACCTGGAAATCAGGTGGCCCGGAAAAGGCCCAATTGAGAGACCAAAAATTAAAAATCAGTGGCTATTATTGTAAGCACAGGCCTGAAGGAAAGCTTGGAAGGTGGAGACATGTGCAGAAATGCCCTGAGGGGAAAAAAAACCTGTTTCACTGCATTCTTTTTCCACCCACTAGAGATCCAGTTGCTAGGAAACTGCCCCTTCCCCCTAATGAGGGGCACCAGATCATTAATAGATTGGAGACCTTCCTATAGCCAATCAATTCAAAATGCAACATCCCTTTTTGCCTTTCAACCAATAGATGCTTGCCAGGCAGGAATCGCCCCTGCTTTGGGCACACTGGGAGGGACAGGAATCTTTAAATCCCCCAACTAACCTGAGCATGGGGCCAAAATGTAATCTGAAACATTTATGAGTTTTCCCCACTGAACATAATGTAGCACTCTAAGTTAACATTTTCTACTATCTTACAAGACATTTCCATACAGAAATGCCTTCAGATTTTGCATGTCTTGCTAGATTTATTCCTTTATTCTTACATTATTTATTTAATGGTATACACATGCAGACTTGAAAGAATCCTGCAATGCGTTCAAAGGGCTGTGAATTGATTTTTAGATTTTGGTGGTCCTATTTTTTCACGTTATTTACTTTTTTCTATTTATTGTTGTTGTTGTTCTTTTTCTTCTTATTATTATTATATGAGGGCATGGATGGGCTGAGGCACACATGAAGGGGTCAGAGAACACCTTTCTAGATTTGGTCTTCCCCCTCCACCTTAGTTTTAGGTAGGTTCTCTCTTTGGTTTTGTTTACTTGTTCTGAGACAAGGTCTCTCTGTGTGTAGCCCTGGCTAGCCTGGAACTTCTATAGACCAGGCTGGCCTCAAACTCACCCTGATCTGTTTGCCTCTGCCTTTAGAGTGATGCGATTAAAGCTGTTCTCACCACTCCCTGTTCTCTAGATTTGTTTTTGTTTTTGTTTTGTTTTGTTTTCGCTTTATTCTGCTGTGCTTATTAGCTGACTTGTGAGTTTCCCAGCCATTCTCCTGTGTCTTCCTCCCATGTCACAGAAAGAGGGCTGAGATTACAGATGTGGATCCATTTTACCTTTTGTTAAATGAAAAGGATTATTAGCCTACAGAATACTGGATTTCTTCATGACATTTTCATACATGTATGTGACTGTATGTCAGTCTTGTTTGTGCCCTTCCCCCACAGTTCCCATCAGAGCCACCTGCACAACCAGAGCCACTTCTTTTTTCTTCTTAGCTGCCTTCTGCTTCCTCATTACAGGTACTCCCCCGCACTGTGTATGTTCTCCCTCCTTTAAGCTCTCTTCTGCTTATCTCATGGTCCTTTATGCAGATTTATGCCTTACACACACA
>JAQQSO010000917.1:515-14317 GCA_028658305.1 Pachyuromys duprasi
GGGAGGGGGAGGGTAGGAGGGAATGGGGGAGGGGGCTACGCCTGGGATTCAAAGTACCCAACCTGTGATTGAGATAAAAATAAATAAATAAAAAAAAGAAAAAAGGAAAAAAAAAAGAAACACATGGTAATATACTCACTCATAGGTGGATTTTCATCATATAATATAGGATAAACATACTAAAACCTGTATTCTTAAAGAAGCTAAACAACAAGAATACCCTATGGATGATATTCAATCCTCATTCAGAAGGACAAATGTGTAGACACCGGAAGCAGGAGAAGACAGGGAACAGGACAGGAGTGTACCAGATAGCCTCCGAAAGACTCCACTGAACGAGGTATTAAAGCAGATGTTCAGTAATAGCTAAACTTTGGGTAGAGTGCAGGAAATCTTATGAAAGAAGGAAAAGATAGAAAGACCTGGAGGAGTCCAACAGAGCCATAAACACTGAGCCCTGGAGGCTCTGAAGAGATAAATACCCCAACCATGGACAGTGCATGGAGAGGTCCTAAAACCCAGGCTCAGAGGTAGCCCATAGACTCAGTCTCCAAGCGTGGTCCCTAGTAAGGGGAGCAGGGACTTTCTCTGGCAAGACCCCAGTAACAGGCTCTCTGAACACCTCCCACTGCAGGGTGCAGCTTTTCCAGGCCACAGAGGAAGACAATGCCACCAGTCCTGACAAGACCTGATAGGCTAGTGTCAAATAGAAGGGGAGGAGGACCTCCCCTATCAGTGGCGGAGCATAGAGGCAGAATAGGAAGCATGGGGCTGGGAGGAAAGGAAAGAGGGTACACAGCCAGGATACAAATTGTAATAAATGATAATAATAACAAAATTAATTAAAAAATTAGATGTGTAACAATAAAATAATTGGTAATTTTATTTAGTTGTATGAAAGAAATGTTACTTCACTTACTGAAATTATTGTTTAAAGGTATTATATTAACTTATCAGTGGGCTGAAGTCTAAATAGCTATGAGAGAATAAAATAATTACAATAAGAATGACAGGTACATCAATGCTATAGAAAAACTTCTACTAAAATCTACTTGAGAGGATAATTTCAATGTATCCATTGTACAGGGTCCAGAATATATAAAGAGGTAAATAGGTAGTCCCTTCAAAAAATAATTATGTGTTACACACACACACACACACACACACACACACATATATATATATATATATGAGACTTGTACCCCTGGTCATACTGAATTTTAAATTCTTCCTTCTAATTATAAAACATAATTATAATGAGTCCCATATAAATTTTGAGTTAGAAATGACACCTCACATATTGTTGAGAAGGATTAGGGAGGTCCAAAAATTACATGGCAGTAAACAGAATGGATAAATCGGACACAGCATCTTGAGTCTGAGTTTCTGCAAAATAAAGCGGTAACATTCTGCTCTACTAGAATTGGAAGGATTACAAGATATCATAATCCAAATTCCATAAAAGAATACAAAGCAACCTTTTAAGAGAAGCTGGCCATCTACTGTGAGCCGGAACTCAATGAGATCAGCAGTACTTTTTATTCTCCAGATGACATCAAGGAGTTCTTAAATGCTGCCAAAGTTGAACATAGAGAAGTGTTAGTGTGGAAATATGACTTAAATTCTGCTGATGTATTGCAAATTAAACATGTGGAAAACATGAAACCTATGGGTATCAATCCCCTGGCTTGGATCTAGCTAACAAAGTTTTTCTCTATGTAGTTTGCTCTTGCCTATGTATTTTCTTTTTGCTAAATAGACACATTGTAGTTTCTCTCTCTTTCTCTCTCTCACCCTCCCTCTCTCAGTTTAATTTCATTCCATTCATTACTTGTCTTATCTCTTGAGTTCCCAGAGTCCTATTTAGAAAGTCCTTACCAATGTCTCTGGCTTGTAGTGTATGCCCTACATTTCCCTCTAGTAATTTCACATTTTCTGGCCTTATGTTGATATGCTTGATCTGTTTGGAGTTTGGATATTAGTGTAGGATGAGGTTTATCAATCTAGTTCCATTATTTTGAAATATATATATATATACATATATATTCAATTTTCCAGAACCATTTGATGAAGATGCTGTCTTTTTCTCTTGTGCATTTTGTTATATTCATAACAAAACAATAAGTAGCTTTTATACTTCTTCCTAGGATTTTTATTCTATTCCATTAATCTACATACCAGTTTATATGCCTGAACCATGTTGTACTTATTCCAATTGCTCTGTAATGTAATTTGGAAACATGTTTGTCAAAGGCTTCAGTAGTGTTCTACTTGCTCAGAATTACTTTTACTTTATTAGGCCTTTGTGATTCTATCTAGATTTTAAAGTGAGAGGTTCAAAAATTTGGAGTTAATTCTTGGGACTGGGGCAAAGTCACCAGAGCACAGTTCTTTCAGAGCAAGGGTCCAGCAGTCCCCCACCCAGATTAACATTGGGATGTGACTAGGGTCAGTTAGCCCCCAAGGAAGCCTATGGAATGTGTTAACTCCCTCCCCCTTGCTACAACCTAACCTGCATGTAACAAGACAGGTATCCCCAGGTAGCCAGATCTGATCATTTGCAGTTTTGGCGCCTGAAAACAAACCAATCATTTTAAGGTCAACTCCAGTAGGAACCCCTTCACCCAAATCTATAGTGCCAAGACTTGCACTTCCCTACTTTCGGTTTTGCCCCCTGAAAAACCCTATTCCCCCAGAGTTGGGGGTCGCTGGCCTCTTTGTTCTTGCAGAGGGCAGCCACCCAGCTCGAGTTTGTAATAAAGGCCCTCCTGTGTTTTTCATCTGACTCAAAGACTGTTGGTCATTTGGGGACTTGTGATCTGGGTATTTCAAAAGCTGTTTATTTCTCTTTTATTATCAGTAGTATCTTGAGATTGCATTGACTCTGTAGGTTACATTTGTTAGGTTGGTCATTTTCACTATGTCTACTCCTCCAGTCCATGAGAATCAAACTTCTATTTACCTTCTACTGTTGCCCTCAATTTCCCTCATTTAAATTTAAAGTTTTCATTGTAAAAGATCTTTGATTTCTTTGGTTAGATTTATTTCAAGGTATTTTTTAATCTCTTTTAAGTGAGCTCAAACTAAGTTTATTCAAATATGACACTGCTGTGTTTCTATTTAGAAATTAAGATAATTTTCTTTTTTGCCTTCACTTTGTAATTGATTAGGAGTATTTTGTTCGATTGTTTTACTTTTTTATCTTGATCTTTTTTATCTATTTGCATTCTTCATTTTATCTGAAAAGTTTGAGGTGAAAAAATAAAGATTTTTAAATTAATTAACTAAATTTAAACCCCAGTCGTAGGCCCCTCCCTCTTACTCTCCCAGGGCCACCCTCCTTCCCACATCCCCAACCCCTATTCTTCAGAATAGGGCAGACCCCTTACCCAGGCACCCCAGGTCATCTATTTACATGAACAGTGATTTTGTCTTCCTCCCCTGTGGTCTGGTATAGAAGTCTCAGCAGGGGACGACATCAAAGATCCTGCAAAATAGTGCATTTCAAAGATACCCCCACTCCCTTAATGAGTGGGCTAACATGGAATCTAAGATGTCGCCCTGGGCTTCTCTTCTTGGTGTCTGTGCATTGTAGTCTATCCTATACTATAGGACTAAAATCTGCTTTTAAGTGAGTATATATTATGTGTGACTTTCTGGATCTGTTTTATTTCACTCAGTATGACCTTTTCTAGTTGCATCCATTTGCCTGAAAATTGTAGGATTTCCTACTTTTAATGGCTGAGTAGTATTCCATTTTGTAAATGTACCGCAGGTTCTTTATCCATTTTTCAGTTGAGGAACATCTAAGTTGTTTCCAGTTTCCAGCTATTACAAATAAAGCTGCTATGAACATGGTTGAGCAAATGTTCTTATTGAATGGTGGAGCATCTTTTGGGTGTATGCCCAGAAGTGGTATAGCTAGATCTTGAGGCATGGCTACTCCCCGTTTTCTGAGAAAATGCCAGACTGATTTCCAAACTGGTTGTACAATTTTGCACTCTCCTCAGCAATGGAGGTGTGTTCCCCTTCCTCAACATCTTAGCCATTGTCACTTGAGTTTTTGATCTTAGCCGTTCTGACAGGTATAAGATGCAAACTCAGAGTAATTTTGATTTGTACTTCCCTGATGAATAAGGACATTAGCATTACACTAAGTGCTTCTCCAGCATTTGAGATTCCTCTGTTTGGTGAGTTCCCTTATTCTGTTGTTTGCCTGTCCTTTCCTCCTTTTGTTTGAAAACCACCTGTCCATCTTTCATTTCTGGGCTGCCTATGATCAGCAACTTCTAGCCAGCTTTATCTTCCTGGATAGTTGTATGATCAGGCTTTGCTACCCAGTTATTTACCAGGGGCGTTCAATCCAAGCGAAACAGTTTAGATGCTACAGAACAGCTGCTTGTTTGTTGGTATTCTTTTTATTATGTAATTTATTTATTTTTATATCAATCACAGGTAAAGTACCCAGGCGTAGCCCCCTCCATCATTCCCTCCCACTCTCCCCAACTGTCCCTCATCTCATCCCCGCCCCCTCCAAGTCCACCAAGGGGGGAGGACCTCCTCCCCTTCCATCCAACCCCAGATCATCTTGTTTGCTGGTATTATCAGAGAATTTAATCAACCACTTTGCTGAAATCTGTAGCTGTAACCACCATGTTTTCTATTGTAAGTATGGCATGATAGAATCTGAAAGAAGGAAAATTACACTGGGAAAGCTGATTTGAGCCTCAGATACAGACTGTGTCACAGCTGGAACACCAAAACTGAAGTGTCTGAAATGTGTAATGTGTCTTGTCTCCAATCATTTCCACTGACGGTGTGAGTGACTTTGAGTTTTCACTGTTGCATGCTGTGGGATGAAGCCTCCTCAGACATGTTCTGGCTCTTCATCTTTAAAGCACATTGGAAAGAGCAGTAACTGTTCTTGTTCATTTTTTTGTCTTCATGGTCTCAAATTTATAAAAATTGCTATATCAAAAATATCATGGAGAAATTCATATATAGATTATCCAAATTTATCTTGTTAATATTTTATCATGTCTAATTAAATGACTCATCCCTGTCACATTTACATAAATAGTACGAATGAGTGTATGTTACTAATTCTGTACACATATATATGCAAGTGGTTGTTGGAAATACTTAGGTCAAGTTATGGCTGGAGTTCTACTATCCTAAAATCCCAGTCTGAGTTTAAGAAAAGGAGAGGTGCTAACATTAAAATATCACATCACAATGCATCGATCAACATTATGGATTTATGTGGTAATATCATTGGAACCAACAGTACAAATATTAAATTTGTTCCTTCACAGTTGTGTACCCTTTATAGATATCACAAACACACAGAGACATAAGGCAGTACAGAACCAGGTAGTGCACTTTCTAGATTACTGTATCCCCAGATAACTTTTAAATTTATGTTTATTCCTTTTAAAGTGTTAAAAATTACATTTAATTTTTCTTAATGGAGTTGACTAAAACAGGCATGCGGAGGTCAGAAGATAATTTACAAGATTTGTTTCTGTTCTTCTACCATGTGCTCACCAAGATCAAGCTCAGGTTGAAAAGCTTGGCAATGAATACCTGTCCTTGGTTTTATTGGTCGTGTGTTTGTTTACCTTTCTCTTTCTCTCTTTTTTTTTTTTTTGATGTTTTTGACAACTTTACATGTGCTGTATTTATCTATGAAGCACCACAATTGAGAAAATGCCTCTACAAGATAGGCTTTTAGCCAAGCCTTTTAGGGCATTTTTTTTCATTAGTTATTGGTATAGGGGAACACAGTTCAATGTGAGTGGTGCCATCCTTAGGCAAATGGTACCAAATGGATAAGAAAGCAGACTGACCAAACCATGGAGAGCAAGCCAGTACCAGCAATGCCCTTCCATAATCTCTTCTATAGTTTCTGCCTCCATGTTTCTGACACGAACTTCTGCCTCTACTTGACTCACTCAGTCATGGACTATAAACCATAAAACAAATAGATTCGTTCCTCCCCAAGTTACTTTTCATCATGGTGGTTTATTACAGTAGTAGAAACTCTAATTGAGACAACCCATTAACTACGGTTTTATCTCACCAGCCTAAAGTTTTCAATTTTATTCTTTACAAATTACATGCATGTTTCCAATATGAGTTTTCATCATACCCAGCCTTGCCTTCTCTTATCTAAATAATTGCCAAGAAGTTTCACCTTACTTACATATTTTCTTTTCTTTTCTCTTTATTTTTATGTGAAATACTAAAAGTAGAGTTTCTTGAATAAGCACAGTACATGGTTGTTTGCAGAAACTCGGGCAACTAATCAGTGACTACACCACTAAGAAAATGGCTTCCCAGAAAAGAGAAAATCATGAGTCCTTTCCTTACCTATGATGAAGTACAGACTGCTCCAGTATTTTGCATATTTTATGCAGATAACCAAAACTGCTGTGAAATTGAGTGCAGTGGTCATGCCGAGTCTACATCCTTTTAAAAAGTGATTTTGATATTTATGACCGCTATGAGCCCTCTTCCTTCTTTGAAATAGAGTCCTTCTTATACCATTAGCTGAAATACTATTTTAGGATACAGTGTGTTAAGGAATTATGGGTGTGTCTCTCAAAGCAGCACTGCTGCTACCTTTGATTATCGACTTCGCACTCTGAGGTGTTAGTTCTCCAACATTCTCTTCTGTCCCTGCCTTGCTATTTCACACATATTGAAGAAAACCTTGGAGACTACAAGGATCGCATACTTCTCTCTAAAATGTTCTAATAATACATGTTTTCATGAGTGGCTAGTTTTCTTCTTTTCCAGGTTCCTACTCAGGATTTGTAGAAGTAGATTATTTTGCCCATTGACTTCTTATCACAGCAGCAGATTAACACACAGTTGCTAGGTATGCTATAGGAATTTGTTTTTACTTTTACTAAGTTTCCTCCCCAATATCGACATATTTCTAGCCTTTTTTCAAAGCAGCATCACTTTTGTCACAATTCGCACTCGTATTTACACTCTAATTAAATCACTAATTGGCTTATGAGTATAGTCTATTCTTTTCAATTGTGTTATATTAATGGAATCATAAAATATATTCACGGTGGACTCAACATTTCACTCAGTTGAAATCACATGTCAAGTAATATTATATGCCACGAATATACCATAGTTTAGTTAGCCATTGTATCCCTCCTTAGGATATCTGTCCAGTTTCCAGGTCTTTGCTATTATGAAAATAACTAAATAGCTATATTAGTGTCAACCAATATGAAGTTGTAACTAGCTACTATATATTCTTATATAGATATATTTGTGTCAGCCAGTATGAGGTAATGTTTGTGAATCTAATTGCTAGATGATATAGAATGACATAATCACATTTTTAATAACCAGTCAATTGGTTGAGTAGCCATTTATTGAAGGTATTTAGTGATGTGGTATTTGCTTTTTATTTTTTATTTTTTAAATTTATTTTTATTTCAATTTATTCACTTTGCATGCCAGCTGTAACCCCCTTCCTCTTCTCCTCCCAATCCCACACTCACTCCCTCTTCTTTACCCTTGTCCCTCCCTCAGTCCACTGATAAGGGAGGTCCTCTTCCTCTTCCATCTGACCCTAGATTATCAGGTCTCATCAGGACTATCAGCATAGCCTTCCTCTTTGACCTGGTAAGGTTGACTCCCCCTCAGGGGGAGGTGAACAAAGAGCCAGCCCATAAGTTCATGTCAGAGACGGCCCCTCTTCCCCTTACTAGGACACCCACATGGACACTAAGCCGTGAAGGGGTTCTAGGTTATCTCAATGCATGGTCATTGGTTGGAGTATCAGTCTCAGAAAAGACCCCTGGGTCCAGATTTCTTGGTTCTGTTGCTCTCCTTTAGAGCTTCTGTCCCCTCCAGGTCTTTCATCTCCCCCTTCTTTCATAAGATTCCCTGCAAAAAAGAAAATGGTATTGCAGATAATCTGGGGGCAAGTGGGAATGGAAACAGAATGGACTATGTGCAAGAAGTATGAGGGAGAAAGTACTGGGAGAGACAACTGGAATTTGGAGGCATGTCAGGAATTAGGTCAAAACCTACTCAATGGGAACTCCAAGAATCAATGAAAGTGACCAATCCCAGCTAAGACTCCTGGCAATGATAATTATGGACCCTGAACTGGCCATCTACTATAACTAGGCAAGACTTCCAGGAGAGGTATTGGGACACCAACCCAACCAGAAAAGTCTTTGACCTACAAATTGTCATGCCTGCAAGATGTGCAGGGCTAAAAGTGGCACAGAAACTGTGAGAGTAGCCAACCAATGACTGATCCATCTTGGAACCTGTACCACAACAAGGAACTAATCTCTGACACTGCCTGCAAAGGCAAGAACTGGAGGCTGGATATCCCAGAGAACTAGGATAAAAATGAACACAATCAACAACAACAAAAATTCCTTCTAATAGTCTGCTATACTTGTAGAGAGGAGCCTCGCACAATCAACATTATAGTAGCTCCATGGAGCAACTAGCAACTGATGGAAACAGATATAGAGACTTATAGTCAAACTTTAGAAAGAGCTCATGGAATTACTGTGGAAGAGGAACAGAAAGGGTTGTAGCAGACAGAAGTAACAAGGAAACCACAGGAGAATCCAGTAAATCTGTGTAAACCTGGGCAAAAATGTACTCACAGAGACTGAAATGACACACAAATACACACACACACACACACACACACACACACACACACACACAAAGGAGCCTGCATGTATCTGACCTAGGCCCTCTGCATAAATGTTATGGCTTTGTAGCTTGGTCTTCTAGTGTGATTCCTACAGTGTGGAAAAGGGTTGACTAATGCATTGCCTGCTTTTGGTACCCTTTCTCTCCCAGGCTCATCAAACCTTAATGTGATGGTAGATGCCTAGTCTTATTGCAACATGCTATGATTGGTTGATATCCCTGGGAGGTCTACCCTTTTCTGAAGGGATACAGAAAAGGAGTGAATGGGTGTGTTGGGAAAGAGGGTTACTGAGAGAAGAGAAGGGAGGAGAAACTGCAGTCAGAATGTAATGTATGAGAATAAAGTATAAGAAAAAAATGACAGACTGTCAATAAATTCCTATGAAGTAATTATTTGTGATGGCAATAACTAAACATAGGAAATAATACTTAGTTGGCCTTTGACCTAGATTCCATCTGTCAATACTGGAATGAAATATCTTAAACACTAATAATTTATGTCACTGAAATATCTCAAAAATTGATAATTTATGAACTTGCATTTTGCTATTTTGAAGGTACCTTGGTCGGGCAGGTTCTATACTTATCTTGATTATTCTTGTTTCAAATGAATGATAATTCTATAAGCACAAACATGGTTTTTTGACTTGAGAATATAAGATGCACTTGAAGATATGAATCCATGTGACAGGAATATGTAAGAATAGTTTGGGGAGAATCATTTCTTATTGTTAATACTTCACTGCTGGTGCCTTCCTGACATAAAAGATAGTGGCAGAGAGAGAAGAGTCAGTGTATATGATAAGGTGTGTTGTACTGAAATCAGTTTCTGTTCCTAGTCCCACCATTGGGGACATTCCGCAGAGTTACATTGGAAGCAATTGAGAAATAGCTATTGTTTTTTTCCTGCCATTGAAGAAGGAGAACACTGTGGGGAAAGCAATCTCAGAAAATGATCACAATCGATGTGCTATTAGAAACATGCAATTAAAATAACTGAAAATGGTGCATGAACATATAATGTTTCATTTTTTTTAATGTACAACCTATGAACAGCCATGCTTTGGGACTCATAAAAGAGATAAATGGGTTTTCTTTCTATTTTATTAAATCTGTAAGTCATAAGAAAACACACCAAACCAACTTCTTTGTGCATAGCCTATTCATCTACAAGAGATGGGGAAGATACCATTTTGGAAAATGTTTCCCAGTGGGTTTAAAGTCCTTTAATTTATGTATTGTGTCTAACAATGATGCTGTTTGCCGAGCCACTCTGGATCTGCTGAGCTCATCACTCCCTTTATAACTATCACAGTCAGATCTTCCCTACTTGCTTTAGTGTTCTCAATTCGTCATCCACCTTAGCACCTTTTGTTTCCCTCTTTCCAGGCTATTTGGACATTTTAAAGAAGGAAGTGGAAGGGAGAGAAGTGAAAGTTTTGCATTTTGAAATTGCACTTAATAATTTAAAGCTTTAATAGCAGCTGTTGTTCTTAGAAACTGCAACCAAATCCCCTATCAGTAGATTTTATTATAGAAAGCAGAGGATGAAAGTTTCATGATGATGTGTGAAAGTGCTGATGAAGAGCAATGGGATGCTGGATACGACAGCTTTGATTTACTGATCAGCTCTTGTAGTCTGTTTTTGATCTCGACCTGTGAATTATTGATATCCTTAGATCAATGGAATGGTCTCCTTTCAGCTCTTCTCAATTTTCACTTATATCAAGGAATGTTTCCTTCTGACCTCCCAGAAACCTAATGGTTTCCACTAAAATACAAAGAAATTTTCATTGTCCCTTGATAATTTAAGTAACACACACACACACACATTAATACACACACACACACACACACACACACACACACACACCTGTTGACTTCAAGGACAATCTTTGACTTCAGTGCAGATTTTTTTTTTTTATGAATTCTTATTGTTTCATAGCACATTACAATGCTAACTTCTGTGAAAAAAAAAAGTGTTTTATCCCAGTCAGGGAATAATTCCTTCTTAGTGTGTAGCATATTACAACAGTTACTTGTTTTGTATGTGTTTCAGGAGTAGTATATATTTGAGTTCACATGAATCTGATATACCAATACCCATGTGTGTACCTATGGAAGATATATATGAATATTACATGTTTTTTTAAAATTCTTTATTAATTACACTTTATTCACCTTATATACCCCTGTAGTTCCCTCCTTCCTTTTGTGCCAATCCCGCCCTTCCTTCCCCCTCTGCACCCGTGTCCCTCCCCAAGACCACTGATAGCAGAGGTTCTCCTTTCCCTCCCTCTGATCCCAGTCCATCCGGTCTCATCAGGAGTGGCTACATTGTTTTCTTTAATTTACCTTTATATTACCTTTATTATTGGAGACAGATACTCTCATTTGGTGTGGGATACACTAATGAATTATGACCAGAGTGCAGGAAATCTTATGGAAGAAAGGGGCAATAAGAAGACCTGGAGGGGACAGGAGCTCCACAAGGAGACAAACAGAGCCAAAATATCTGGGCCCAGAGGGCCCTGCAAAGATTGATGAATCAACTAAGGACCATGCATGGAGAGGATATAGACCCCCTGCTCAGATATAGCCCATGGGCAGCTCAGTCTTCATATTGCATGCCTAGTAAGGGGAACAGGGACAGCCACTGGCCTGAACTCTGTTGTCTGCTGTTTAATCACCTCCACAGGTTAAGGTGACCTTACTAGGCCACAGAGAAAGAGCATCAAGACAATCCTGATGATACCTGATAGGCTAGGGTCAGATGGTAGAAGAGAATGACTTCCCCTATCAGTGAACCAAGGGAGAGACACAGTGGAGGGAGGGTGGAACCAAAAGGAAGTGAGGGGGAATGTGCAGCAGGAATACAGTGAATAAACTGTAATAAAGAAGAAGAATAAGAACAAGAAGAGCAAGAAAAAAAAGTCAATTAAAATCTGAGTGTATTGGGTTAGTATCTGAAAGCTTGTAATTCTACTCAGAATTTTTACAAAAATGCCTAAAATTTCTTAATTGTCCAAACAATTCTAATCTTGTCACATCTTAGAGCACTGAAAATAAAGGGTCATGGCTCACGGAAATTGCTTTTGGCTTTTCTACACACCCAGACTCTACAAGATATGTATCCAATATCCTACTGATCTCCTCCCCTACTAATAAAAAACCCAATTCTCAAGGGCGCCATATCCAACCCAACTAAAAAGTAATTACATTTTTTTCGTCTCCATTGGATTCTTCTGTGACCACACACAATCTATCCTTAAGAGGAAAATTCAAGTTTGGTGGAGATCACAATTTTACTTTCCTTACACAGCCTGACTTCAACATCCTTGCTGCTTTATTTTATTTGAGTCCCACCTGAAACTTGGATGAGAAATAGAAGAAGGGGGAGCTGTATTGAAACATGAAGAATGCTAGCAAATTTTAATTTTATGTCTGTCATGTACTTAAACTAAATAAGGATACAGAACAATGATGACCAGATGAAGTATGCCACCTACCTACGACCTCATATGTACCTGGATTAATTACTTCAAGACTCGCTATTTCCTTCTATGTGAGAAAATGACTGTGATTAGATTTATATTAGCTGACTCAGAGGCCAACTTCTAAGTAAAATGGATAGGAACTCTCAGAGATAAATAGTAGAATTAACGTTATTTATAAATATAAACACTAAATATACTAGGATATTTTTGATTAAGGTACCTACAGCTGTAAAAAATTATAAATGGGAGATCCAAGATGGCTGCCATTAGAGGACACTGTGTCTGAGGAGTAGGACAGCAGAAACAACGCAGTGACCAGGAGACTGAACTCTGGGACCTAAAACGACAGCACCCTTGATTGCCAGGTGAGCAGAACTCCCATGGTGAGAAAATCAAGTGGGAAAACCGTAGGGACACACAGTTATTCCCCAGAAAAACCTCCCGGTGACCAGCAGCGCACAGCTCTGATTGGAAAGGGCAGCCACCACACTGGGTGCCCATACCCGCCATTATAGACTGGATCACACAGTCTTGCAGGCAGTCTGAGGAGGAACCGGGTACCATTTTCACGGAACTGCACCCTACGAGCACACACTGCACCCGGGTTCTGCTTGAACCCACCTGTGTGCTGCGGGCACGAACAGATTGCCTTAACCACACCAGTCTGAGAAAGGCAGGGGACCATTTTGACCAGTTTGCATTCTGCCGGCGCGAGCCACACGCTTCTGCCAGCAAAACCTCAGTCCCTGTGCCAGTCCACGGGCAAGTCTGGGAGGGACCTGAGTTCTGCTTCAACCCACCTGTGCATGGATCGCAGGAGCCACCCCAGACTGACAAAGTCCAGGGACCATCTTGACCAGACCGCACACTGAGGGTCAAAACCTCAGTCCCTGTGTGTGTCCACAGGACAGACAGAGAAGGGCTCGGACACCATTTCAGACAGGCCTGCATTCAGCTGAGGCACACCAACCCAAAACCATTGTGTGTGCCCCAAATATCATCTCAGACCATAGTGCACAGCCCCTGTCACAGAAGGGGGAGCCAAATCTCCATTCCAGGGGAGAGTCCTTAGAAACAAGACCAGGGCTGAGCACAAAGACCCCAGCTGACATCTCAAAAGACTGAGGAGCGAGACCTCCACACCAGGGGGGGGGGGGGATTCCAGCTTCTAGCACAGAGCATAAAGCCGGACACACAGAGCCCACAAAAGAGTTCAACTGAGACAACAACAAACAATAACAAACCACACCAAATCCCTGATCTTCTTGAAGAATACTCCTGACACAAGAGACTGACAGTTTTAGACTGAAGTACAGCCTTAAAGCACAAACAGCTCCCTGATTATATATAAACAAATGCCCAGAAATCAGCGAAAGAACTCACCCAACAAAAATCAGGACACCATGGCCCCACCAGAAACACCCAAAAGCAGCTGAGATTTTAATTCAGCGGAGACACAGGAAAATTATCTTAAAGCGTTGATTATGCAGATATTGGAGGAACAAGAGGAGAGACAAAAAGAGGAAATGAACAAGGCCCTCAAAGAAATGGAGAAGAAATTAACCGCCCGCATAGAGGAACAATCAAAGAAAG
>JAQQSO010000924.1:1233-15831 GCA_028658305.1 Pachyuromys duprasi
CTAAGAAAGCACCAAATTGATTTCCAGAGTGGTTGTACAAGTTTGCATTCCCACCAGCAATGGAGTAGGGTTCCTTTTTCTCCACAGCCTCTCCAACATGCGTTGTCACTAGAGTTTTTCATCTTAGCTATTCTGGAGGGTGTCTGGGTCACCTCACACAGGATAATTCTATTTCCATCCAAATATCATGATTTCCTTGTTTATAATAACAGAGTAAGAATCCATTGTGTAAATATAACATAATTCTTTATCCATTCTTCAGTTGAGGAACATTTGGATTGTTTCCACTTTCTGCATATTACTTATAAAGCTGCTATTAACATAGCTGAGCAAATGTCCTTGTTTAATGTTGGATCGTCTTTGGGTATATGCCAAGGAGTTGTTTTGAGGTAGATCCATTCCCAATTTTCTAAGACAGGTGGCAGACTGATGTCCAAAGTGATTGTACAAGTTTGCACTCCCACTAGCAGGGAAAGACTGTTCTCCTTTCTCCATGTCCTTGATAACATGATCTGCCACTTGAGATTTCTTTTTATCTTAATTAACCATTATGTTATATATGAAATGGAATCCCAGAGTCATTTTGATTCACATATCCTTTTATAATTAATTTTATATTTTATATTAATTACAGTTTATTCACTTTGTATCCCAGCTGTAGCCTCTTCCCTCATTCCCTTCCAATCCCACCATCTCTCCCTCATTTCCTCCCATGACCCTCTTCAATTCCACTGATAGAGGAGGTCCTCCTCCCATTCCATCTGAACTTAGCTTATCAGGTCTCATCAGGACTGGCTGCATTGTCCTCCTCTGTGGCCTGGCAAGGCTGCTCCCCACTCAGGGCGGTGGTCAAAGAGCTAGCCATGGAATTCATGTCAGAGATATCCCTGTTGCCATTAGTAGGGAACCCACTTGAATAATGAGCTGCCATGGGCTACATCTGAGCAGGAGCTCTAGGCAGATCCATGAATTGCCCTTCGTTGGAGTATCAATCTCAGAAAACACCCCTGTGCCAAGATATTTTGGTTCTGTTGCTCTCCTTGTGGAGCTCCTGTCCCCTCCAGGTCTTACTATTTCCCCCTTCTTTCATAAAATTTCCTGCACTCTGCACAAAATTTGGTTATGAGTCCCAGCATCTGCTTTGATACACTGCTGGGTAGAGTCTTTCAAAGGTTCACTGGGGTGGGCTTCTTTCATGTTTCCTCTTTTCTCCTTCTTCCAATGCCCATCCAATTTGTCTTTCTGAGTGAGGATTGATCATCTTACCCAGGGTCTGCCTTCTTGCTTAGATTCGTAGGTATACAGATTTTAGTATGTTTATCCTATATTGTATGTCTAGTATCCACTTAGAAGTAAGAATATACCATGTGTGTCTTTCTGCTTCTGGAATACCTCACTCAGGATGATCCCTCCACTTCTATGCAAATTTCATTATTTCCTTGTTTTTAATTGCTGATTTGTATTCCATTGTGTAAGTATACCACAAATTCTGTATCCATTCCTCCACTGAGAGACATCAGGGTTGTTTCCAGGTTCTGGCTGTTATGAATGAAGCTGCTAGAAACATGGATGAACAAATGTCCTCATTGTGTACTTGAGAATTTTTTTTTCATATACTCTCAGGAGTGGTATAGCTGGATCTTGAGGAAATGCTATTCCTAATTGTGTGAGAAAGCTCCAGATTGGTTTCCAAAGTGGTTGTACAAATTTACATTACCACCAGCAAAGGAGTATTGTTCCCCATTCTCCACATCCTCTTCAGCATGTTTTGTCACTTGAGTTTTTGATCTTACCATTCTGATAGGTGAAAGGTGAAATCTCAGGGTTGTTTTGATTTGCATCTCCCTGATTACTAAGGACATTATCAAAATACCAACACAATTCTTTACACATCTTGAAAGAACAATTCTCAACTGCTAATGGAAAAAAAAAAACAACTCAGAATTGCCAAAATGATCCTGCACAACAATAGATCATCTGGAGGTATCTCTATCTCTGAAATAAATATGTACTACAGAGCAATAGTAATAAAAGATACACGGTACTGGCATAGATACAGTATGATGGATCAATGGAATCAAATAGAAGACCCAGAAATAAACCCACACACATATGGATTCTTGATTTTTGACAAAGAAGCCAAAATCATACAATGGAAAACAAAACAAAACATCATCTGCAACAAATGGTGCTGGTCCAAATGGATGTCTACATGGAGAAAAATAAAAATATATCCATATTTATTACCCTGCACAATACAAAAGTCCAAGTGGATTAAAGACCTCAACATAAAACTAGACAAACCAAATTGTTTAGAAGAAAAGATGGGGAAGAACCTTAAACTCATTGGCACAGGAGACAACTTCCTGAACAGAACACCAACAGCACAGGCTCTAAGAAAAACAATCAATAAATTGGACCTCATGAAACTGAAAAGCTTCTGTAAAGCAAAGGGCACTGCCATCAGAATGAAACAACAGCCTACAGACTGGGAAAGGATCTTCACCAACCCTTTATCTTATAGAGTGCTAATATCTAGAATATACAGAGAACTAAACAAGTTAAAAAGCAGCAAATCAAGTAATCCAATTAAAGATGGGATACAGAGCTCAACAGAGAATTCTCTATAGAGGAATATCAAATGGCAGAGAAGCACTTAAAGAAATGCTCTACATCCTTAGTCATCAGGGAGATTTACGTATTCTTGATGACTAATTGCTTGAGAACATGGTCCATCTTTTTAACATTCTTTTCCATTTTTGCCTTTTTGTTAATTATTATTATGTATTATAATCTGTTCTCTTTGTATCCTGGCTGTGCCCCCCCATCACCTTCCAATCCCACCCTCCCTTCCCTCTTCTTCCCCTATGCCGCTCCCCTAGTCCACTAATAAGGGAGGACCCCTTCCCCTTCTATCTGACTCGAGGCTGTAAGGCCTCATCAGGACTGGCTACATTGTCTTCCTCTGTACGCTGGCAATCCTGCATTCTCAGGGTAGGTGATCAGAGAGCTTGCCACTGAGTTTATGGCAGAGACAACCCTGCTTCCCTTACTAGGAAACATACTTGGACAATGAGTCTATGGGCTACATGTGAGCAGGGGTTTTAGGTCCTTTCCATGCATGGTCCTTGGTTGGGGTATCAGACTGTAGTGGATCCCGGGGCCCAGGTGTTTTTTTTTTTTCTTCTCTGTTTATTGGTCTGCTTTTGAAACTCCTGTCTACTTCAGGTCTTTCTCTTTCCCCTATCTTTCTGAAAATTTCATGCATACTGCCCAAAGTACGGCTATGAGTCTCAGCCTCTGCTTCCATACATCGATATCACGATCAGTGGAGTTTTTCAGAGACAGTCCGTGCTAGGCTCCTGTCTTCTTCCCTGTTCATAAGAGCTCTATTCATAATAGCCAGAATATACAAACAACCTAGGTGTCCCTCAATGTAGAAATGGATACAGAAATTGTGGTACTTTTACATAATGAAATACTACGCAGGTATTAAAAACAAAGAAATTATGAAATTTGCAGGTAAATGGTAGGAACTAGAAAAGATCATCTTGAGTGAGGTAACTCAGAATCAGGAAGACACACATGGTATGTGCTCAATCATAAGTAGTTATTAGACATATAATATGTCCAAAGGATGCAGGATAAACATACTATTATCTATGTTCCTAAAGAAGCCAAACAAAGAAGACCATAAAGAAGATGCTCAGTCCTCATTTAGAAGGGCAAATGCGATAGACATCAGAAGGAGGAGAACATATTCTTAATTATTATCTAATGCTGGAAGGCTTGGCCTACAGTGAGTGGTGCCATCCCTGGGCACTGGGCAAGTCATCCTGGGTTGTATAAAAAAGCAAACTGAAGGATTCATGTAAAATAACAAAATTAACCTTTTCTTCCAAGTTGCATTGAGTTATAATGTTGTATCATAGCATGAAAAAAGCAAATAAATACATATTACATTTCTCATACATGAAATACAATAGTAAAAAGTAAATGTTTCATAAACAAACAATTTCATGAATTGGAGAAAATAGTAGATTGCATTTTATTTGGAATTAACTTGTTTGAGGAATCAAGTTAAGTTCTATTAACACAACAACAAGTATGAATAAACTTATTTTATGATACTAAAATCAGAGTGCACTAATTTAACTTCCTTCTTGTGTTGAAACAGTCAGGATATGTGTCTCAGAAACAACTTAGAGTAAAATAATAATAATAATAATAATAATAACAACAACAAAAAAAAACTCATTCTTACACAAGGTTTTACAGATTTCAATATATAGTTCTTCGTCATATTGGTTCCATATCCTCAGTGAACAGACCATCATGGTAGGCAGATCAATTGGTGAAATAGACTGTTCACATTATGGCAGATAGGAAACAGATGATAGGAATACAGAAAGAGAACCGAATAAAATATATTATCATTGACATAGTCTCAGTGACTTACATCATCTGATTAAGCTCACTTTTTATCTGTCATCATCTCCTCAGCATAATACCACATTATACATATATCGCTCTAATAATTAGTTTATTATCTAACAGTCCTAATTAACTAAGGACTCATCATCACCAGAAATACCACCACAAACTCCCTAATGTGTGTTTCACTAATCTTTCAGGCATTTCAAAAGTCAATCAAGTTGGTAATTAATATTAACTATCACAGGGCTTCAGAGTGTTTCATAGGAAAAGAGTGTTGATACTCAATCTAAAGAACTTTTGTGTAGATTCTAAAGCCTACATAAAAGGCAAATATTCAGTGCGTGCCATTAACCCCAGATTAGAGGAGTTCATTTTTCTTCCAGTCTAGCTGAGAAAAATATGAGCCAATGTTTAGGAAGAGAACCTGACTTAAAGGAATAGAAAGACAGTGAGAAGACCGGATGGCATTGTTTTTCCTCAGTAGATGTAAACCAACACACAAACACAAATGTATATAAACATTCATGCAGAGACAGGTATACATAGTTGAATAAATATTTTAAATAATTAACAATCATGCAAAATACATTTTAATATATTGAAATTCTCATATCTGCAACTAATTTGCAATACAATAACTTGTTTCCATGGTCCGTATGATAATTTCTGCTAACATTTTTGAATCTATATAAAAATAAATGAAAGCAAAAGATGCCTGACTTATATTAAGAAACTGTGTGACATATAAATATTTCATATACATTATACTTTTTAAAAAATAAAGAAAAGTAAATATAACACATCCTTAGGAAATGTTATAGTAAAAATGATTTCCTTATTGTTATGCTTTTTGTTTTTTCTCATTGTATGTAAATGCAATATTAAAATCAAACATTTTTCCATGTACTAACCACTTCAAAAAAACAGTGTAATGATCATTTACATTCAATGAAAGTCTATTAACTCTATATTCAACTAGAGCTTTGCTCCCAAATTAATTAATATGCAAATTTATTTGTCCTTTACTAATTTTCATTAATGACTGTGAAACCTATTAAAAATGACCAGATGTTGATAAATGATTATGTAAATAAAAATTGTAATTGTCAATACTTCCTGTACTGCATAAAAATGAGCTGACATAGAATTACTTTTAAAAGTCAAGGACACTGCAAAGTAATATAAAAGAAAATCAATAAGATATTGTATAGCACCTTCATTTCCAAGTGTAGGATAATAAAGGAGACAGATCTTTTATAAGATATTTATATTCTAGCTAGGTAAAATATATTAAACCAAATAATATCTTGGTTAAACTGTGGGGAAATCTGGTAAAAGTCTGTAAAAAGTGACAATGGTTTTCTATTAGCTAAAGTGTATAAACAATCACTGAAGGCACGATAAAACAGAGCTGATTTATAAAAGAATTAAGACTGGTATTGAGCCAGGAGACCTTTAAGTGTCTTTCTCTGTACTCTTCTCTGGAGTACAACATCCAGTTCTTGTAACTAGTAAATTTATATAACTATCATTATTTTATTATAGAAACAGAAAGCTGTGTATAGCACCCTTCTGAATATGGAACATTTCTAAGAAGCTGGAAGTTTCCTGAGGTTTTAAATAAGAAATAAATTCTCTCAATTTTTCAGTTCTCTTTCTCTCTGAGTGTGTGTGAGTGTATGTGTGTGTTAGTGTGTGTGTGTGTGAGTGGGGGGGCAGAGTAAGGGATAAGTTAAAATATTTGTATGTTAAATCTTTCTCTATTTTTATTTTTCATTATTCTTGCATTCTAAAATGTTTTATTCTCTCTTTTTTCATAATTCACTCAAAAATTCTATGATAGCATTTAACAAACAATGTGTTCTTTAACTTATATGAGGAACCTTGATTCCTAACATTTTTGTTTGTTTGTTTTTGGGAATGCCTTTTGTTAGCTAATATCTCCTTACAACATTTTCTAACCTATAAAAATGATGTCTTTAAAATGTTAAATAGTTAATATATTATGGTAATATGTAATACAATATAAATTTTCATTTATGGTACATAATTTATGCTCTAGGACTTAGAAAACATACCAAATAAGTCTTATTTTTTCAGAAGAATGTGATATCAAATATCATATTCTATAGCTTAAAAAACTTACTGAAAATAATGCTTGACACACATGGGCATACACACTAAGTTCTATTAAAATATGAACTTCTTGATGACTAAGAATGTGGAACATTTCTTTAAGTGCTTCTCTGCTATTCGATATTTCTTTACAGAGAATTCTCTGTTTAGCACCATATCCCATTATTTTTAATTGAATTACTGGGGATTTGTTGCTTTTTAAGTTCTTGAGTTCTTTATATATACTGGATATTAGTGCTCTGTCAGGTAAGGGGTTGGTGAAGATCTTCTCCCAGTCTGTAGGCTGTCGTTTGGTTCAGATGACAATGCCCTTTGTTTTACAGAAGCTTTTCATTTTCATGAGATCCCATTTATTGATTGTTGATCTTAGAGCCTGTGCTGTTGGTGTTCTGTTCAGGAAGTTGTCTCCTGTGTCCATGAGTTCAAGGTTCTTTCCCACTTTTTCTTCTAACCAATTTGGAGTATCTGGTTTTATGTTGAGGTCTTTGATCCACTTAAACTTTAGCATTGTGCAGGGTGATAAATATGGAACTATTTGCATTTTTCTGCATGTTAGACCAGCAACATTTGTTGAAGATGATGTCTTTTTTTCCATTTTAAAGTTTTGCCTTCTTTGTAAAATTTCAAGTATCTGTAGGTATGTGGATTTATTTCTGCATCTTCCATTCGATTCCATTGACCCACCATTCTGTTTCTCTGCCAATACCATGCAGTTTGTATTACTATTGCTCTGTACTACAGCTTGATATCAGTGATGGAGATACCCCTAGATGATCTGTTGTTGTTCAGGTTCATTTTGGCAACTCTGAGGTTTCTTTCTTTCTTTTTTTTTTCATATGAAGTTGAGAACTGTTCTTTCAAGGTCTGTAAAGAATTCAATGTTCTTGGTTGTCAGGGATGTGCAAATCAAAATGAACCTGAGATACCACCATACACCTATCAGAATGGCTAAAATAAAATAAAACAATTAAAAAAAACCTAAAGTGCCTATACATGCTGGAGAGGATGTGGAGAAATGGGAATGCTTCTCCATTACTGGTGTGAATATAAACTTGTACAACCACTTTGAAATCAATCTGGGGCTTTCTCAGACAAGTAGAAATAGCACTTCCTCAAGATCCAGCTATAAAACTCCTAGGCATATATCCAAAAGATGCTCAAGTATACAACAAGGACATTTGCTCAACCATTTTTATAACAGCTTTATTCATAATAGCCAGAACCTGGAAACAACCCAGATGCCCCTTAACTGAGGAATGAATACAGAAATTGTGGCACATTTACACAATGGAATACTACTCAGCAATTAAAAACAAGAAAATCATGAAATTGGCAGGCAAATGGTGGTGTCTAGAGAAGATCATCCTGTGTGAAGTATCCCAGAAGCAGGAAGACACACATGGTATATACTCACTCATAAGTGGATACTAGACCTAAAAGATAGGAGAAACATACCAAAATACCCATACGTAAAGAAGCTAAGCAAGAAGGAGGACCCTGGGTAAGATGATCAATCCTCACTCATAAAGGCAAACAGAGGAGACCTTGGAAAAGGGAGAAAACAGGAAACATGAGTGGAGGCTGGCAGAGAGGGGTTCTGAATGACTCTACCCAACAGTGTACCAAAATCAGATGCTAAGACTCATAGTGAAGATCTGGGCAGAGTGAAGGGAATCTTATGAAAATAAGGTAGATAGAAAGATCTGGAGGGGACAGGAGCTCCACAAGGAGAGCTAGAGAACCAAAACACAAAACAAAACAAAACAAAACAAAACAAAACAAAACAAAACAAAACAAAACAAAACTGAGCCCAGCAGTCTTTTTTGAGACTAATAATCCAACCAAGGACCATGCATGAAGGTAGCCTATAACGCTTGCATAGAGATACCACATGGCAGGTCACTATCCAAGAGGGTTCCCTACTATGTGGAACAGGGGCTGTCTATGACATACATTCAGTGGCTAGGTTTTTGATCACCTCTGCTTGGGGAGGGAGCAGTCTTATCAGGCCACAGGGGAAGACAGTGCATCCAATCCTTATGAGACCTGATAGACTAGGGTCAGATGGAATTGGAGGTGGACCTCCTATGTCAGTGGCCTTGTAGAGGGTTATGGCAGGAGAAGAGGGAGTGAGAGTGGAAATGGGAGGGAATGAGTGAGGGGATAACATCTGAGAATCAATGTGATTAATATAAAAATTAAAAATAAAATTTTAAAAACTTTCTGAACTTCTCAATTACTAATCCAAAGGAAAAGTTATATTTAACATAATTGATATTATATTCAATTGTTTCCATATTTGAATAACTATCATCCATACTGTAAATGTATGTATCTGAATCATTAACTATATTATATACTCATAGAGAAATACTTCTTAATAATCCTAAAGAGATGATTTTATTTAGCTCCCAAATACAAATTTTGGAACTATTTGGATATAAGCTGTTCTCATCATTTCAAGGGTGAAGCTTTCTCAGTGCGAGTGTGTTTTTCTACCATGCTGAGTGCACATATTTAAACTCCTGCATTTCTAAGATCATACACATGCCTGTAATCCCTATGAATGACAGGTTACCATTTTGAAGACAGTTTTTTTTTAAAGTAAGCATTTGACAAAATCCAACACCTGTTCATTTTTAAAGTCTTGCAGAGATCAGGGATACAAGGCACATACCTAAACATAGTAAAGGCAATATACACCAAGCCTATATCCAACATCAAACTCAATGGAGAGAAACTTAAATCAATCCCATTGAAATCAGGGACAAGGCAAGGCTGCCCACTCTCTTCATATCACTTCAACATTGTACTAGAAGTCCTAGCTAAAGCAGTAAGAAAACTAAAGGAGGTCACGAGGATACAGATTAGAAAGGAAGAAGTCAGAGTATCATTTTTTACAGATGATATGATAGTATACATGTCACTTAAGAAAGAAATTGAAGAAGATATCAGAAGATGGAAAAATCTCCCATGCTCATGGATTAGTAGGATTAACCTAGTGTAAATGGCCATTCTGCCAAAAGCAACCTACATATTCAATGCAGTTCCCATCAAGATTCCACACAATTCTTCACAGACGTTGAAAGAAAAATTATCAACTTCTTAAGAAGAAACAAAAAGCCCAGAATTGCCAAAGATCCTGTACAACAACAGATCATCTGAAGGTATCTCCATCCCTGATCTCAAGCTGTACTAGAAAGCAATAATAATAAAAACTACATCGAATTGAAAAAGAAAGAGAATGGTGGATCAATGAAACTGAATAGAAGACTCAGAAATTAACCCCCCCCATTTCTATGGATACTTGATTTTTTACAAAGAAGCCAAAACCATTCAATGGAAATATAAAACAGCATCTACAACAAATTGTGCTGGTTCAACTGGATGTCTATACACAGAAAAATGCACATAGATCCATATTTTCAGCCTGCACAAAACTAAAGTCCAAGTGGATGAAAGATCCCAGCATAAAACCAGACACTAAATCCTTAGAAGGAAAAATGGGGAAGAGCATAGAACTCATTGGCACAGGAGACAGCTTCCTAAGTAGAACACAAACAGCACAGGCTCTAAGATCAACAATCAATAAATTGGACCTCATGAAACTAAAAAGCTTCTACAAAGCAAAGGACACTGTCATCAGAACAAAACAACAGCCTACAGACCTGGAAAGGACCTTCACTAACCCTATATCTGACAAAGGGCTAATATCCAGACTATATAAAGAACTAAAGAAGTTAAAATACAACAAATCATTCAATCTAATTAAAAACGGGGTGGGGACCTATACAGAGAATTCTCTGTATAGGAATATAGAATGGCAGAGAAACACTTAAAGGACTGTTCAATGTCCTTAGCCATCAGAGAGATTCAAATCAAAATGACCTTGATATTTCACCTTACACCCATCAAATGGCTAAAATCAAAATCTGAAGTGACAACACATGCTGGAGAAGTTATGGAGAAAGGGGAACATTGCTGGTCGGAATATAAACTTGTACAACCACTTTGGAAATCAGTCTGGCACTTTCTCAGACAATTAGGAATAGTGTTTAATCAACATCCAGCTGTACTATCCTAGGTATATATCCAAAATATGTTCAAGTACAGAACAAGGAAATTTGTTCAACCATGTTTGTAGCAGCTTTATTCTTAATAGTCAGAACCTGGAAACAACCCAGATGTCCCTCAATGGAGGAATGGATGCAGAATCTGTGGTACATTTACACAATGGAATACTAATCTACAATTAAAAACAAGGAAATCATGAAATTTGCAGGTGAAAGGTGGGATCTAGAAAAGATCATCCTGAGAGATGTATCCCAGAAGAAGAAAGACAAACATGGTATATACTAACTTAGAAGTGGATACTAGATCTATAAGATAGAATAAATGTACTAAAACCTGTACACCTAAAGGAGCTAAACAAGAAGGAGTTTCCAGGGTAAGCTGATCAGTTCTAACTTAGAAAGACAGATGGGATGCACATTGTTAGTAGGAGAAAATAAGAAACCAGACAGGAGCCTACCATAGAGGGCCTCTGAAAGACTACCTAGCAGTGTATCAGAGCAGATACTGAGACTCATAACAAAACCTTGTGCAAAGTGTAGGGAATCATATGAAAGAAGGGTTAGTTAGTAAGACCTGGAGAGGACAGCAGTGCCACAAAGACCAAATATATCTGGGCACAGGGGTCTTTTCTGAGACTGATCCTCCAACCAAGGAGCATGCATGTATATAACGTAGAATCCCTGCTCAGTAGCACATGGCAGCTCAGTATCCAAGCAGTTTCCCTATTAAGAGGAACAGGGACTGTCTCTGACATGAATTCATTTATGGGCTCTTTGACATCTCCCCCCAGAGGGAGAAAGCAGCCTTGCTAGGCCACATAGGAGGACATTGCAGCCAGTCCTGATTGAGACCTGATAAACTAGCTTCAGATGAAAGGGTAAGAGGACCTTCTCTATCAATGGACTTAGACAAGGACAGGGAGAAGATGAGGTAGGGGAGGGTGGGGTTGGGAGGAAATGAGGGAGGGGGCTACAGCTGGTATACAAAGTAAATAACCTGTAATTAATGTAAAAATAAAAATTATATGTAAAAATGTAAGACAGTCAAAGAATTATATATATATATATATATATATATACACACACATATATATATGTGTGTGTGTGTGTGTGTGTGTGTGTGTGTATAAATCCCATGTGCTTCGTTGATTGGCATAGAGTATTGACAAATTTGGAACTGAGAAGACTTGTTACATACTCATTTACAAGTGGATATTAGACATATAATATAGGATAATGATACTAAAATCTTCACACCTAAAGAAGCTAAGCGAAGAGGAGGCCCCTGGGTAAGATGATTAATTTTCATTCAGAAAGGCAAACAAGATTGACATCAGAAGAGGAAGAAATCTGGGAACAGGACTGGAGCCTATCATAGAGGGCCTCTGAAAGACTCTTCCCAGCAGTGTATCAAATCAGATGCTGAGAATCCTAGACAAACTTGGACAGAGTTCAGGGAAGCTTATGAAAGTTGGGGGAGATAGAAATACCTGGAGGAGACAGGAACTCCACAAGGAGAACAACAAAACAAAACATTCTGGGCATAGGGGACTTTTCTAAGACTCTTACTCCAACCAAGGGCCATGCATGGAGGTAACCTAGAATCCCTGCACAGATGTAGCCCATGAGCAAGTCAGTATCCAAGTGGGTGCCCTAGTAAGGGAAACAGAGACTGTCTCTGACTGTAACTCAGTAGCTAGCTCTGTGATCACCTCCTATGGATGGGGGACCACCCTTGCCAGGAAACAGAAGAGAACAATACAGCCAGTTCTGATGAGACTGGATAAGCTAGGGTCATATGGAAGGGGAGCAAGACCTCCCCTATCAGTGCGTGTGGGAGGGGCATAGGAGGCAATGAGGGAGGGAAGATGAGATTGGGAGGGAATGAGGAATTGGGCTATAGCTGGGATACAAAGTGAATAAACCGCAATTAAAAAAATGAATAAATTTTAAAATGAAAAATATTTCTTTACATACATATGGACTTAATTTTGCATTATATTCACTTTTCATGTCTGTGTATATGCGTACCTGTTTGTGTGGGGGGCGGGTGAGTTTGGGAAGGTAGAGCACAACTAAATTTGTAGGCATTGATTTATTCTATTATACAGATATTGGAAATGATTCTCAGATTGTGGTCTTTGGCAACAAGTTCTTCTAATTACTGACCCTATGTGAGTGCAAAAATATGAATAATGGTACAAAGTATTGTAGGTGCTTTGAGATATAAAAAAAGTTAATTATTTTAAATGTAATTTATTTATTTTTATATCAATCACAGGTTAGGTACTTTGCATCCCAGGCATAGCCCCCTCCCTCATTCCCTCCCACTCTCCCCATCTCTCCCTCATCTCCTCCCCGCCCCCCTCCAAGTCCACCAACAGGGGAAGAGCTCCTCCCCTTTCATCAGACCCCATATCATCTTGTCTCCTCAGGGCTGGCTGCAATGTCCTCCCCTGGGATCTAGTCAGGCAGTTACTCCCTGGCTTGTATGGGGGAGGGTCAAAGAGCCAGCCATCGAGTTCATGACAGAAACAGTCCCTGTTTCCCTTACTAGGGTCTTCAGTTCAACACCGAGATACCATGGGCCACATCTGAACAGCGGGGGTTCTAGTCCATATACATATAAGGTCCTTGGTTGGAGAAACTGTCTCATATAAGACCCCTGTGCCCTGCTCAGTTTGGTCTTTGTGGAGCTCTTGTTCTCCCCAAGTCTTACTAACTTCCCTATTTTTATTATTACTTCCCACCCTCTGCCAAAGGCTTGATTGTGAGTCTTAATATCTGCATTGATACATTGCTATATTGATTCTTTCAGAGGTCCTCTTTGGCATGCTTCTGTTCTGTTGTTGTTTTATCATCCATTCAATGTCCATCCCATTCCTTCATCTAAACGAGCATTGATCATACCAACCTGGGTCCTCCTTCTTGTATATCTTCCCTAGGTATGTAAATTTCAGCATGACCTTCCTATCCTATAGGTCTATATAAGTGAGTATATACCATATGTTTCTTTCTGCGTTTGGGATACCTCACTCAGGATGATCATTTCCAGGTCCCACCATTTGCCTGCGAATTTCATGATTTCCTGCTTTTTAATTGCTGAGTAGTATTCCATTGTGTAAAAGTACCACAATTTCTATATCCATTCCTCAACGGAGGGATATCTGGGTTGTTTCCAGGTTCTAGCTATTACAAATAAAGCAGCTATGAACATAGTTGAGCAAAGGTCCTTGTTGTGTACTTGAGCATCTTTTGGATATATGCCTAAGAGTGGTATAGCCAGGTCTTGAGGAATCACTATTCCTAATTGTCTAAGAAAATGCCAAGTTGATTTCCAGAGTAGTTGCACAAGTTTGCATTCCCAACAGCAATGGAGGAGGGTTCCTCTTCCTCCACAACCTCTCCAGCATGCATTGTAACTAGAGTTTTTTATTTTATCCATTCTGGTAGGTGTAAGGTGAAATCTCAGGGTCCTTGTGATTTGCATCTGCCTGATGGCAAAGGACATTGAGCATTTCTTTAAGTGTTTTTCTGCCATTCTATAATCCTCTATAGTCAGTTCTCTTTTTAGCTCCATACCCCATTTTTAATTGGATTACTTGATTTCTTGCTTTTTAAGTTCTTGAGTTCTTTATATGTACTGGATATTAGCCCTCTGTCAGAAGTAGGATTGGTAATGATCCTTTCCCAATTTGTTGGCTGTCGTTTTATTTTGATGACAGTATCTTTTGCTTTACAGAAGCTTTTCAGCTTTATGAGGTCCCACTTATTGAGTGTTGCTCTTAGAGCCTGTACTGTTGGTGTTCTATTCAGGAAGAAGTCTCCTGTGCAAATGAGTTCTAGGGTCTTTCCCAATTTTTCTTCTAACAGGTTTAGTGTGTCTGGTTTTATGTTGAGGTCTTTGATCCACTTGGACTTTAGCTTCGTGCAAGGTGATAAATATGGATCT
>JAQQSO010000927.1:546-12937 GCA_028658305.1 Pachyuromys duprasi
CATGAAATTCGCAGGCAAATGGTGGGACCTGGAAACGATCATACTGAGTGAGGTATCCCAAAAGCAGAAAGAAACATATGGTATATACTCACTTATATAAACCTATAGGATAGGAAGTTCAAGCTGAAATCTACGCACCCAGAGAGGATATACAAGAAGGAGGACCCAGGTTGGTATGATCAATGCTTGTTTGGATGAACAAATACTTTATTTTTTAATGTAACTTATAACAAATATAAATGGACACTTACAAATTTAATGAAAACATTATTAATGCCTATTGTATGACATAAGCCAGCTTAGTAAAAATTAATGGTTGATATCTTCTTCCAACAAAAAGAACTGCAGCAAGCAAAGTACCTGCTCATGGAACTTCATTATAAGATGCTTCTCAAGACATGTGAAGATGAGAAAGGGTTGATTTTAAAATAAGACAGTTACATTTGAAAAACAACACTTAGATTATATTTGCATCCTCCATCATTTGTTCATAATGACAACTTTCAGTTTTCTGAAAATTTGTGGAAGTTAAAAATTAATTGAAAATCCTTTCCCAGTCTAAAGGCTGTTGTTTTGTTTTGATGACAGTGTCTTTTGCTTTACAGAAGTTTTTCAGTTTCATGAGGTCCCATTTGTTTATTGTTGCTCTTAGAGACTGTGCTGTTGGTATTCTGTTCAGGAAGTAGTCTCCTGTGCCAATGAGTTCTAGGGTCTTTCCCATTTTTTCTTCTAACTGTGTCTGGTGTTATGTTGAGTTCTTTGATCCACATGGACTTTAGTTTTGTGCAAGGTGACAAATATGGATCTATTTTCATTTTTCTGCATATATACATCCAGTTGGTCTACCACCATTTGTTGAAGATGCTGTCTTTTTTTCCATTGGATGGATTTGGCTTCTTTGTCAAAAATCAACTTTCCATAGGTATGTGGGTTTATTTCTGGGTCTTCTATTCAGTTCCATTGATCCAGTATTCTGTTTCTAAGCAAATAACATGCAATTTTTGTAACTATTGCTCGTAGTACAGCTTGAGATCAGGGATGCAGATACCTCCAGATGATCTGTTGTTGTACATGATGGTTTTGGAAATTCTGGGTTTTTTGTTTCTACATATGAAGTTGAGAACTTTTCTTTCATGGTCTGTAAGGATTGTGTTGGTATTTTGATGGGAATTGCATTGAATCTCTATATTGCTTTTGTAAGAATAGCCATTTTCACTATGTTAATCCTACCAATCCATGAGCATAGGAGATCTTTCCATCTTCTGATATCTTCTTCAATTTCTTTTTTTCAGAGACTTGAAGATTTTCTCAAACAGATCTGTCACTTGCTTGTTTAGAGTCACTCCAAGGTACTTTATGTTATTAGTGGCTATTGTGAAGGGTGTTGTTTCCCTAATATCTTTCTCGGCCCTTTCATCTTTAATGTACAGGAGGGCTTCTGATTTCTGAGTAGATTTTGTATCCAGTCACTTTGCTGAAGGTGTTTATCAGTTGAAGGAATTCTCTGGTTGAATATTTGGGTTCACTCATGTATACTAACATATCATCTGCAAATAGGGATACTTTGACCTCTTCCTTTCCGATTTGTATCCCCTTGATCTCTTTTAGTTGTTTTATTGTTCTAGCTAGGACTTCAAGTACCATGTTGACAAGATATGGAGAGAGTGGGTAGCCTTGCCTTGTCCCTGATTTCAGTGGGATGGATTTGACTTTCTCTCCATTGAGTTTGATGTTGGATATAGGCTTGTTGTATATTGCCTTTATTATGTTTAGGTATGTGCCTTGTATCCCTGATCTCTCTAAGACTTTAAACATGAATGGGTGTTAGACATTGTTGAAAGCTTTTTCGGCATCTAAGGAGATGATGATGTGGTTTTTCTCCTTTAGTTTGTTTATATGTTGGATCACATTGATGAATTTCCATATATTGAACCACTGCTGCATGCTTGGGATGAAGCCTACTTGGTCATGGTAGATGATATCTTTAATTAGTTCTTGGATTCAGTTTGCATGTGTTTTATTGAGTCAATGTGTTTTATTGCATCAATGTTCATAAGAGATATAGGTCTGAAGTTCTCGTTTTTTTGTTGTGTCTTCCTGTGGTTTAGGTATCAAGGTGACTGTGTCTTCATAGAATGAGTTTGGTAATGTTCCTACGGTTTGTATTTTGTGGAACAGTTTAGAGAGAATTGGATTTAGCACTTCTTTGAAGGTCTGGTACAATTCTGCACTGAATCCATCTGGCCCAGGGCTTTTTTTAGTTGTGAGACTGTTTATGACTGCTTCTATTTCCTTGGGGGATTTAGGTCTATTCAATTTTTCTACCTGATCTTGACTTAATTTAAGTAGATGGAATCTCTCAAGAAAATTGTCCATTTCATTTAGATTTTCAAATTTTGTGGCATATAGGCTTTTGTAGTAAGACCTAATGATTGTTTGGATTTCCTCAGTGTCTCTTGTTATGTCCGCCTTTTCATCTGATTTTGCTGATTTGGACCGTTTCTCTTTGCCTTTTTCTTAGTTTGGCTATATGCTTCTCTAACAGAGGGCTAATATCCAGTATATATAAAGAACTCAAGAAGTTAAAACGCAACAAACCAAATAATCCAATTAAAAATGGGGTATAAACTTAAGAGCCTGGCCCAATGGACAGTTAATGGCATAGCTCACAAACGTTGTGTTTAAAAATCTTCTGTGACTTGAAGCACGGGAACTTAAAGGAATACCAAATGTATTTCTTACTTGCTATTTCATATCCAAAACTGTATTTTAGAGAATCCTTTTAGCAGATAAATAAAATTAAGGATCCTTTAAAAATGGGGTATAGAGCTAAACAGAGAACTCTGTGTAGAGAACTATAAAGTGGCGGAAAAACACTTAAAGAAATGCTCAACATCCTTAGCCATCAGGGAGACGCAAATCAGAATGACCCTGAGAATTCACCTTACACCTGTCAGAATGGCTAAGATCAAAAACTTAAGTGACAACACATGCTGGAGAGAATGTGGAGAAAGGAAAACCATCCTCCATTGCTGGTGAGAATGTAAATTTGTACAACCATTCTGAAAATCAATTTGGCGCTTTCTTAGATAATTAGGAATTGTCTTAGACAATTAGGAATTCCTCAAGATCCAGCTATAGCACTCCTAGGCATATAACCAAAAGATGCTCAAATACACAACAAGGATGTTTGCTCAACTATGTTCGTAGCTGCTTTATTTGTAATAGCCAGAATCTGGAAACAACACAGACGTCCCTAAGTTGAGGAATGGATACAGAAATTGTGGTATTTTTACACAATGGAACACTACTCAGCAACTAAAAATGAGGAAACCAAGAAATTTGCAGGCAAATGGGGGGACCTGGAAAAGATCATCCTGAGTGAGTTATCCCAAAAGCAAAAAGATGCACAGGGTGTATACTCACTTATATAGACCTATAAGATAGGATAAACATACTGAAAGAGGATCTGGGGTAAGAGGATTAATCCTCACTTAGAAAGACAAATGGGATGGACATTGGATGTAGGAGAAAACAAGTAGCAGGACAAGAGTCTATGACAGAGGGCCTATGAAAGACTCTAACTAGCAGTGTATCAAAACAAATATTAAGACATCTAACCAACCCTTTGACAGAGTGCAGGGAATCATATGAAAGAGGGGGAGTTAGTATGACCTGAAAAGGACAGGATCTCTGCAAAGACCAAACATATCAGGGCACAGGGGTCTCTTATGAGACTGTTTTTCTAACCAAGGACCATGTATGGATATAACCTAGAACATCTGCTTAAATGAAGCAAATGGTATCTCAATATCAAAGTGAGTGCCCTAGTAAGGGGAATAGGGACTATTTCAGACATGAACTCAATGACTGGCTCTTCAACCCCTTGCCACCCCTTCCAAGGGAGGAGCAGCCTTGCTAGGCCACAGAAGAGGACATTGCAGCCAATCTTGAGGAGACCTGATAAGCAAGAGTTAGATGGAATGGGAGGAGGTCCTCCCCTATCAGTGGACTTAGAAAGGAGCAGGAAAGAGATGAGGGAGGGATTGGGTGCAATGGGCGGGGGGTTTAGGCTGGGATTCAAAGTAAAAATGTTATTAGTATAAAGTAAAAATGTTAAAAAATTAATTGAAAGCTCAAATTTATTCCCACTGAGTATAATGAATTGCAAAATTTATTTTATTGAGAGAATTACAACTTTCTATATCATCTCTAAATTTATTTATTTCTCGAAATATTGTCATACACATCAGCAGATAACCTTCCTTGTTTCAATTGAGACTGTACATGTTTATGTAGAATCATAAAACAATATTATTATAAAACTTTACATACCACATAGTTGTTCTTATCTAAATAATTATATTGCAGATTTGTGATCATTTAATAACATAGCACTTATTTTCCATATATCCTGAACCATCTTTATTTTTTGATAATTATAGAACTTAATAATACTGATAATGCAGTAAAAATAAAGAAAACATTTTGTGACACTTAGAAAATAACGATATATACTACACAGCAATTAAAAAAGAGGAAATCATGAAATTTGCAGCAAATGGTAGGATCTGAAAATGATCATCTTGAGTGAGGTATCCCAAAAGCAGAAAGAAACATATGCTACATACTCACTTATATAGACCTATAGTATAGGAAGGTCATGCTGAGATCTATACACCTAGGGAATATAAACAAGAAGGAGGACCCAGGTTGGTATGATCAATGCTCGTTTAGATGGACAAATGGGATGGACATTGAATGTAGGAGAAAACAAGCAACAGGACAGGAGAATACCTAAGAGGGCCTCTGAAAGACTCTATATAGCAATGTATCAAAGCAGATATTAAGAATCACAACCAAGCCTTCGGCAGAGGGCTGGGAATAATAATGAAAATAAGGGGAGTTTGTAAGACTTGGGGAGAAGAAGAGCTCCACAAAGACCAAATTGATCAGGGCACAGGGGTCTTTTATGAGACTGTTTCTCCAACCAAGGACCATATATGGATATATCCTACAACCTTGCTCAGATGTGGCCCATGGTAGCTCATTATCCAACTGGAGACCCTAATAAGGGAAACAGGGACTATTTCTGTCATGAACTCAATCGCTGACTCTTTGACCCTCCCACACACACGCCCAGGAGTAACAACCTAGCTAGATCCCAGAAGAGGACATTGCAGCCAGCTCTGAAGAGACAAGATAAAATAGGATCCCATGGAAGGGGAGGAGATCCTCCCCCATCAGTGGACTTGGAGGGGGCAGGAAGGAGATGAGGGAGGGATGAGGAGAGTGGGAAGGAATGAGGGAGGGGGCTATGGCTGGGATACAAAGTATCTAACCTGTGATTAATATAAAAAATACATTTAAAAAAATTTAAAAATATGTTCCCAGCTACTTTTATAATTTTATTCAGGTGTAATTGTATTAGATTAAAATATACAAACTAACTCACTCCATTGCAGTAGACATAAATGCTCATTTGCTTTCTGTCAAATTCCTCTTCTGCAGAACAGTGGAAGAAAATAAGATTACATTTGATGAATATCTATCTAATATGGTTTGCAAGCACTCTACGCAGGTACTTGCTCAGATGATGCAGTACACTACATATAGTAAAGGTTCAGAGTGGCATTAGATTTTCTCACTCATTTATCTTATAACTACCACAAGATTAAATTGTATATTTTCAAATTGTAATTATCTGTTATTACTGAATATGTGTATGTGTATGGTGTGTGTATGTGAGTTTGTATGCATGTGTTCCTGCCTGAACACGGAGTTAGAGCACTTTCAGGAATCAGTTCTTCACTTCTACTGTGGAATCCAGGTTTGTTTTGCAAATGCTTTTTTCCTAATGGGTATTTTGAGGTTTCTTTTTGAACACTGTATAATATTTATCATTCAATTTAGTTGTTTTTTTTTAATTACCTTTCCTCTTGCTGTTATAAAGTAATCCCCCAAAAGCAACTTAAAGGAGAAAGAGCTTATTTAACTCATAATTCAAGGGCATAGTCTGTAGGGGTGAAGAAATTAAGGAAGCAGAAGCTTGAAACAATCACACTGTACTCACAGTCAGAAAGAGGAGTGATGTATGCTGGTACTCAGTTCAGTTTCTTGTTTTTTACACAATCCTGGGGTCCATCTCCAGGAAGACTATCAGTTATTCTAATCTCAGTTAGCTTGATCAAGATAACTCCCTAAATGCAAGAGACTAGGATAATTCAATGAAGACATATTCCCTCACTTTTGTGCCAGGTGGCCTGTTTCCTACACGATTTTAGAAACTGTCAAGTTGACAACACTTATTGTTTTCTTTGATAATATGTTAACTGGAATCCTAATTAATGAGTTCTAGTTTAAGGACTTCATTTTTTCTATGGGAAACATATATATTTGAGCAATGGCTATGGCTTATTTGCTCTCATGTCATTGAAACTGGTATCACTGATGTGTGTTAGCCACTGTTCTAAGTACTAAACACACACACACACACGTATACTTTACAAATAAGGAAACCATATAACAAGCTACAATAAGACTAGGTACATATAATTACATCAAGACTGCATGAAGAAACCCATAGAAGGAAAAGTGCCCCACAGGTAGGCAAAAGGGTCAAGACAGTCCCTGCTCCCATTGTTAGGATTCTCAAAAGAGAACACCAAGCCATAATAGATGTGCAGAGGATGAAATTCAGACCTGTGCAAGCTCTCTGATCTCTGTGAGCCACCATGAGTCCTGGTCAGTTATCCTGAGGGCCACGTTCTAATGTTCTTGGGATGTCTCTGACCCCTATGGCTCCTCTGGTCTTTTATTTCCCTCCTCCACAAGACTCCATGAGCTCTATCTAATCATTGACTCTGGGATTCTACATCTGCTTCCATCAATTGCTGGAAGAAGTCTTTCTGCTTGTTCAGATGATGATTCTGCTAGGCTCTAGTCCCAAACCACTCTGCAGGCAGGCCATTATGTAGGCTGAAGGTTTTGTGGCTTGGTTAGTATCCCAATTCCTCTAATTAAAGCTTTGTCTGGTTACAAAAGATGGCCAGTTCAAGCCCCATGTCCCCCACTACTAGGAGTCTCTGTTAGGGTTACTCTAAGATTCAACAGTTTGCATTGCATAAGGTTTCCACCTTGCCCCTTAATGCCACCCCCCTACACCAATTCCATTTATTTCTTCCAGTATTTCCTCCTACACACACCTAATTTCTCCTATTCCCAACCCTATGTGCCTTCAGTCTACTGGTGAAATCTATTCTATTTCTCCTTCCCAGAGAGCTTTTTTAATCCACATTTAAGCTTTCCATGATTGCTTAGCCTCTCTGGGTCTCTGGACATATCAGGATCATCATTTAATTAGCAGCTAATATCCACTTATAAAATGAGTACATACCACGTTTGTCTTTGTGGGTCTTGGTTACGTTACTCTTGATGTCTGTGAAAGGCCTGCTCTTTTTTTTTGGGGGGGGGTACATATCTTAAGGAAAAGGGAGGTTGGAAGGGTGGGGAGAAATTGGGGGGAGGGGAAACTGTGGTTGGGATATAATATATGAGAGACTTTAAAAAAGAAAAAAAGATGTTGAAAGAGCTGTTATGCCACATTGTAAAGGTCACATATGTAGCCTAGCAAATTAATTAATCTGGCTTTTACCAAGTCCATGGCTCTACTTCTAAAGGAGCAACTTCTATAGAAATTCCAGCAAACATTACTAATCCTTGATATTTTATTGTGATTTCGGGTAACACTATTTTTTTCTCTGTAACAACATGATTTTTCTTGGCAAGGTACCTGTGCGGATGAGCAAATTAAGAAGTAACAGAAGTAAGTTGTTAGGTGGTAGCGAGAGGAAATAGAAAATTACGGGCTACCAGTACTGTAGAAGTTAAGATTTATAACGAAATAATGATGTTGGAGTTAAGTTACATAAGGCAGTGAATTTTTAGATATTCATTTTTGAGAAAAGGAAGTCCTAAAAATGAGGAACAAGGTGTCAGAAACAAAAGGATGGTTTCATTGATCAGATCTAGAAAATGACTAGTTAGCATTTTTCAAAAATTCATAAATCTAGTATGCATTTCTCCAACAGAAGCCATTATGCAGTTTATAATGCTCTAGTTTGCCCAACACTTCCCACTGGTCTGTTTTCATTACAAAGTGGCAAAAAAGCAGAATCTCTCATGAAACCTAATCTAGGATTTGGGATGGTTTCTGATATAAAGATAATAACAAATACCAGAAGTTTTATTTCAAAGAATTTTCTTAAACTGAGTTGATTGGCAGTTTAATAGAGCCCAGTTATGCAGCCAGTTATGGCTGTTATTGCTAGAAGTCAAATTTTTGTGCACTAAACAAAAATGGAAGAACAGCAATCGAGTATGTTACTGGATGAATATTCATGTGAAAAAATTTATATATATACAAATGCAAGCCTTAATACTATCATTATGCTGAAATTACAACTCTATGAGAACAATTGTCTGTGTTTATTTTCTCTTTAAATAAAAGTATTTAAGATATATTTCACATGTGTATTCAATTAATTTTTGGTCACTATCGTAGTTTGTTTTTTTTTTTTTCAGCAAAGTTTGCCTAACAAAGTTATTATCCAGATACTATGGTGCTTAACCCAATTGGAGCATACTTCTTATACGTCTTGGGCAGATTCACACATTTCAAAAGATGAACAGAGATCATCACAGTCAAAGACTGGGGAAAAAAAAAACACGAATGCATTGTTATCTTTGCTTAAATGAGCAGACAGGCAGGGGGTGGTGGGGTGGTGGATTATGCTTGCAAAGAATAGTCATTCATCTATTGAAGAAAACATTCTAAATGAACATGTTTTCCGCTCTTCTAAGATAAAACACTGCTTTGTGAAATATCTAATCCTTTAATCCAGACTGGAGTCATCTAAAGCAGCCAAGAACAATGCCCAAATAGAAGCTGCAATGATAATTTCAAATAGATTCATCATTACACCAAGGAAAATGGACTCTTGCTGAGGATGTTTTTCCTCCAGAATTGAATTTCTGACTCTGCCCATTCCAGAAAACTAAACAGGCACTTGTGAGGAGCATATGGCTTCACAGCAAAGAGCTTTGAAGCAATAAAGGAAATGCTTCTTTCACTGTAAAAGTATTAGATGCATAACCCAAGAGGTTAAACAGCTGATAGTGACCAACTTTAAGATTTAACACAATAAGCAGAATGGCTTGAGTAAAGATTTTGAATAGAAAACAGACAACAGAATTACCACCACATTTAACAACTCTAAAAATATTTAATGGCTTTTGTGAAACATAACTCATTCATTATGCTTTTATTTTTTGTTTACCATGAAGAGATCAAGTAATTCACAGTTTTCTGCTTGGTTGAGAAAATAAAATTACATGTTTCTGCATGTGAGTGAATTAAATGCTAGATATACAGAATAACCTTCACAAACATCTGCTGGATGAAAAACTGTTCATCCTGATCACAATCAAGAAACTGATTGAATTCCTCCTTCTGTTATTTGAATTTGGTCAGAGTCCCAGTCGACTGGCTACATGATACTTGGTAAACCAGGTCCTTTTCATAGGATTCTTAGTCTCTTAAAAGAACTAAAGATGGGACTCAAAAGGAAGCTCAAGGACAGTTTTATTAGTTTTTAAAGGAAAAACTTCACAGCAGGCAAACTTTACATCTTAATAGCGACCCAGGAGAGGGAGATGGAAAAGAGATTGAGAAAAATAATTATAAAGCCATGATGTTTTATCAGGCAGACACATGAAGGTTAGCCACACGTAAGCCAACCAGCCATATGCTGAAGAGGGAGGCTTAAGAGAAAACGTGAAGCCCAAAATATTAGGGAAGAAAGCTTAGAAGAAAGACAGGAAGGGGAATAGAAAAAATAATTCAGGAATTCCAGCAGACATTGGAAGCTGTGTGCCTAAGACTCTGTAAGAGACCATACTGTAGGGATTGGGGGCAGTGGTATGGGAGAGGGGAAGTTCAGAGAAGAACAGTTCATTCTATTTAAAGAAAGGGGAATTATTTCTGTTATCAATTTAGCTTGTTTTTATTGTCAGTTGACCTTCCTGAGGGGCAGTCCATTTTATAGGTGACTGGCATTCCCCCCTGGAGGGTTGAGCCTCCATCCAGGCTGGACATTTCAACCCCTTACTCTCAAGGAAATAGTTTCTCTTAACATGCCTTTTCTTCTACTGTAACACAAGAAATATAAGTAACTGGAAAGTTGATGCAGGCACATTTGATCTGTCAGGTTATGCTGCTATTTAGTCTCTGACAAATAACTGAATGAAAAACATAGACGATAACCTTGGTGTTTATCTCAGCCATAGGTAAGCCTTCTGCAGCTGCACATCTACTGATCTTCTTAGCCCTAGAAACACTGAAAAGTACTAACACCAGTTTATGTAAATGTGTTTATTGACATCTTAGTGGGTGGTATTCTTAAGTTCTTTTATTATTCACAAGATCCATCTTAAAGACTTATATTTTAGACATTTGGTGATGCCAAATGCAAATAATAATAACAAGGACAAGTAAGCAAGAAAAACCATATAAGTACCCAAAGAAGCATGCATTCAACTGCTGAAAACAAAGGAGGGAAAATAAGTTTATTGTTAGGGCATAGCAGTACTGAACATTTATGTATTTAACAATGAAACCACAAATAAAACAGAGCTGGGAAAAGTTACAAATACTCATGAGAGTTGAAGCAGTACCCCTTCAGTAACAGACAGATAACACTGACAGGAAACACATGAGCATAGAAACTTTTAGTATATTACCACACACCTAACCTGATTGGTATCTATGAAATGTGTTCTGCAACTGTGAAGAATTAAAATTCTTTTCAAGGCCACATATAAAAGTTTTACTAGGACACACCATATTCTGAGTGACAAAATTATACTGAGCACAATTTAAAAGACTCAAACTATACAAAGTATGTTCTCTTCTGGCAAGATATTTATAGTCAAAATGAATAACAAAAGATATTTTAAATTTTCCAAATAAAAGAAAATGAAATATATTTTTAAGCAACCTTTGATCACAGGAAAAAAACAAAATAAGTTAGAAAAATTTAACTGGAATAATAGCATATACAAATGTTTATGGGATATAGTTATAATGGTAATACAAATGCCATAAAATATAATTATTACATAGATATATGTTTATAATATAGTGAAAATTATTAATGGAATTGCCCTTACGGTCAAATATTCGACTTAACAAAGGAAACAAAAAAATGGAAAAATCAATCAGAGACTATGAAAAATGAAATAAAATACAAAAACAAGTATTTTTTAATTAATTAATTTATTTTTATCTCAATCACAGGTTAGGTACTTTGAATCCCAGGCATAGCCCCATCCCTCATTCCCTCCTACCCTCCCACTCCCTCCCTCATCTCCCTCCTCCCCACCCCCTCCAAGTCCACCAACAGGGGAGGACCTCCTCCCCTTCCATCCAACCCCAGCTTATCCTGTCTCCTCAGGGCTGGCTGCAATGTTTTCCCCTGGAATCTAGCCAATCTGTCACTCCCCGGCTAGTATGGGGGAGGGTCAAAGAGTCAGCCATCAAGATCATGACTGAAACAGTCCCTGTTTCCCTGAGTAGGGTCTTCAGTCTGACAATGAGCTATCATGGGCCCCATCTGTGCAGGGGTTCCAGGCCACATCCACACATGGTCCTTGATTGTAGAAACCGTCTCATACAAGACCCCTGTGCCCTGCTCAGTTTAGTCTTTGTGGAGCTCTTGTTCTGCCCAAGTATCACCAACCTCCCCCAGATCTATCATTACTTCTTGTCCACTGTCACAGGCTTGATCGCGAGTCTTAATTTCTGCTCTGATACATCACTACATTGACCCCCACCCCCCCAGAGGTCCTCTTTGGCATGCTCCTGTCCTGTTGTTTGTTTTCTCCTCCACTCAATGTCCATCCCATTTGTTCATTCAAACAAGCATTGATCATACCAACCTGGGTCCTGCTTCTTGTATATCCTGTCTAGGTGTGTAGATTTCAGCTTGAACTTCCTATCCTTTAGGTTTATATAAGTGAGTATATACCATATGTTTCTTTCTGCTTTTGGGATACCTCACTTAGGATGATTATTTCCAGGTCCCACCGTTTGCCTGCGAATTTCATGATTTCCTCCTTTTTAATTGCTGAATAATATTCCATTGTGTAAAAGAACCACAATTTCTGTATCCATTCCTCAACTGAGGGACATCTGGGTTGTTTCCAGCTTCTGGCTATTACAAATAAAGCAGCCACGAACATGGTTGAGTAAATGTCCTTGTTGTGTACTTGAACATCTTTTGGATATATGCCTAAGAGTGGTATAGCTGGGTCTTGAGGAATCACTATTCCT
>JAQQSO010000928.1:0-14513 GCA_028658305.1 Pachyuromys duprasi
CCATTCCAATTATTCTTAGGATTTGTCTTTTGATGGCATCCTTCATTTCTTAGATGTTTTGTGCTTGGGACTTTTCCGATTTTCTTTTTTCCTTGAGTGAGGAGTCTATTACAGCCAGCATATCCTCAGCTCCCGAGATTCTCTCTTCCATCTCTTGTATTCTATTGTTGATACTTACCTTTGTGGTTCCTGATCTTTTCTCTAAGTTCTCCAGTTCCAGGTTCTTCTCTCTTTGTGTCTTCTTTATAGTTTCTAATTCTGTTTTCATGCTTTGTACCATTTCCTTCACCTGATTGACTGTGTCTCATATATTGGTTGTTTCCTCTCTGTTCATCTTTAATTGTTCCTCTATGTGGGCAGTTAAATTCTTCTCCATTTTTTTTGACGGCCTTGTTCATTTCCTCTTTTTGTCTCTCTTTTTGTTCCTCCAATATCTGCATAATCATAGCTTTAACATACTTTTCCTGTGTCTCTGCTGAATTAAAATCTCCACTGCTTTTGGGTGTTTCTGGTGGGGCCATGGTGTCATGATTTTTGTTGGGTGAGTTCTTTCGCCGATTTCTGGGCTTTTGTTTATGTATAATCAAGGAGCTGTTTGTGCTTTAAGGCTGAACTTCAGACTGGGACTGTCAATCTCTTGCGGCGTCGGAAGTATTCTTCAAGAAGATCAGGGAGTTCCGGTTGTTTGTTAGTGCGTGTGTTGTTCTCTCAGTTGCACTCTGTTGTGGGCTCTGTGTGCCCAGCTTCTGGCTCTATGCTAGAAACTGTGAGCACTGCAGGCTGGTCACCCTTCTGGTCTGGAGGCTTTGCTCCTCCCTCTGTGCTAGAGGCTGAGTGTCCCAGTTTGAGATGTCAGCTGGGGCCTCTGCGCTCTGCCCTGGGCTTGCTGCTAAGGGCTCTCCCATCGACTGGAGACTTGGCGCCCCCTTCAGGGCCAGGGTCTGTGCACCACGGTCTGAGATGATATTTGGGGCACACACAGTGGTTCTGGATTGGTTGCAGGCGTTGCCGATCAGTGTGCATCTGCTGTATGCAGGCCTGTCTGAACTGGTGCCCAAGGCCTTCTCAGACTGGCCCGTGGACATATACAGGGACTGAGGTGGTCGCTGGCAGAACCGCACGCGCACAGGCCAGTTAAAACTGTCTCCTAGGCCCTCTCAGTCTGAGGTGTTTCTGGTGGACACGATTGGTGTGCACCTGCTGAATGCCCGCGGAACCCAGGTCCTTCCCAGACTGGCCTATGGACACACATACACACACACACACACACACACACACACACACACGGACTGAGGTGGTTTCTGGAGGACGCAATTGGTGTGTGCCTGCTGTATGCCTGCCGGGTCTTTTCTCTGACTGGCCCGTGGACTCACACACGGACTGAGGTGGTTATTGGCGGACCTGCAGTGTGCAGGTCAGTCAAAACCATATCCGGTTCCTCCTCTGTCTGGCCCAGAGGCTGTGAGACCCAGTCTGGTATTTTGTCTGTGGGCGCCCAGTGAGGCTGCTCATTCAGATCAGAGCTGTGCACCGCTGGTCACCTGGAGATTTTTCCGGGGAATAACTGTGTGTCCCTAGGATTTTCCCACTTAATTTCCTCGCCGTAGGAGTTCTGCTCACCTGGCAATCACCAATGCTGGCGTTTTAGGTCCCAGAGTTCAGTCTCCTGGTCGCTGTGTTGTTTCTGCTGTCCTACTCCTCAGACAAGGTGTCCTCTCCTGGCAGCCCTCTTGGATTTCTGAGTTCCATTTATTGATTGTTGATCTTAGAGCCTATTCTGTTCTTGCTCTGTTCAGGAAGTTGTCTCCTGGGCCAATAAGTTCCAGGCTTTTCCTCAGTTTTTCTTCTAACAGGTTTAATGTGTCTGGTTTTATGTTGAGGTTCCAAGATATACTTGGAACTTTAATTTTGTGCAGGGTGATAAATATGAATCTATTTGCATTTTTATGCATGTAGACATCCAGTTAGACCAGTACCCTTTGGTAAAGAGCCTATCATTTTTCTACTGTATGGTTTTAGCTTAATTGTCAAAAAAATTAAGTATCTGTAGGTATCTATGGGTTTATTTCTGGGTCCTCTCTTCAATTCCATTGATCGACCATTCTGTTTCTCTGCAAATACCATGCAGTTTTTACTAATGTTATGCTATAAAACAGCTTAAGATCAGGAATGGAGATACCTCCAGAAGATCTGTCATTATACAGGATTGTTTTAACTATTTTTTTTTGTTTTCCCATATGAAATTGAGAATTGTTTTTCATGTTCTGTAAAGAATTGTGTTGGTAATTTGATGGGAATCACATTTAATCTGTAGATTACTTTTGGTAGGACGGCCATTTTCACTATGTTAATCCTACCAATCCATGAGCATGGGAGATCTTTCCATTTTCTGATATCTTCTTCAATTTCTTTCTTCAGAGACTTGATTTTTTTTTCAAACAGGTTTTTCGCTTCTTTGGTTAGAGTCACACCAAGGATCTTTATCTTATTTGGGGATATTTGTGAAGGGTGTATTTTCCCTAATTTTTTTCTCAACCCTTTTGTCTTTCGTATACAAAAAAAAAAAAGCTACTTTTTTTTTTTAGTTAATTATATATCTAGCAAATTTTTTGAAGTAGTTTATCAGCTAAAGGAGTTCTCTCTTTGAATTTTTGAGGTCACTCATGTATACTATCATATCACCAGCAAATAATGATACTTTGACTTCTTCCTTTCTGATTTGTGTCCTTTTGATCTCCTTTAGTTGTCTTATTGCTCTTGTTAGGACTACTAGTACGATGTTGAAGAGAAAGGGAGAGAGTGGGCACTCTTGCCTTGTCCCTGGTTTCGGTGGAATTGATTTAAGTTTCTGTCCGTTTAGTTTGATGTTGGCTATAGGCTTTCTGTAAAATGTCTTTACTATGTTCATGTATGTGCCCTGTATCCCTGATATATCCAAAACATAAAAATGAATGGGTGTTGTATTCTGTCAACTTCTCTTTTGGTATCTAAGGAGATGATCATGTGGGTTTTTTCCCTTTTGTTTGTTTTTGTGAGGGATTAAATTGAGGGATTTCCATATATTGAACCACGCCTGCATGTCTGAGATAAAGCTTACTTGGTCATGGTGGATGATATCTTTTAAGCATTCTTGGATTTGGTTTGTGCGTATTTTATTGACAATTTTTGCATCAATGTTTATAAGAGATATTGGCCTGAAATTTTCATTTTTGGGTCTTTGTGTGATTTAGGTGATTGTGGCCTAATAGAATAAGTTTGGTCATGTTCCTTTTGTTTCTATTTTGTGGAATACTTTAAAGAGTATTGGCATTAGCTCTTTTTTGAAGAGAAATCTGGTAGAATTCTGCCCTGAAACCATCAGGCCCTGATCTTTCTTTGAAAGCGAGACTTTTGATGACTGCTGCTATTTCTTTGGAGATACAAGACTGTTTGATCTATTTACTTGATCATGGCTTAGCCTTGGTAAATGGAATCTATCAAGAAAATTATCCATTTCATTTAGATTTTCAAATATTGTCGTGTATAGGCTTTTGTAGTAAGACCTAAAGGTTGTTTGAATTTTCTCTCTGTCTGTCATTATGCCCTCTTGTCTTATCTGATTTTGCTCATTTGGATAGTTTCTGTCTGCTTTTTAGTTAGTGTGGCTAATGGTTTGTCTATTTTGTTGATTTTCTCAAAGAACCAGTTTTTGGTTACATTGATTCTTTCAATTATTTTCTTTGTTTTCAGTTTATTGATTTTAGCCCTGAGTTTGATTATTTCCAACTGTCTACTCCTCTTGGGTGTATCAGCTTCTCTCCCTCAACCCCAGGGATTTTAGGTGTGCCATTAAGTTGCTTGTATGAAATATATCACACTTCTTTCTGAAGGTACTTAATGGTTTGAACATTCCTCTTGGCACAGCTTTCATTGTGTCCCATAAGTCTGGGCAAGTTGTACTTTCATTTTTATTGAATTTTAGGAAGTCTCTAATTTCTTTTTTTTTTAATTTCTTCCCTGATCCAGCTGTCATTGAGTAGAGAGTTGTTTAGTTTTCATGTGTATGTAGGCTTTTTATACTTCTGTTGTTGTTGAGATCTAGTTTAGGACATGGTGTTCTGAAAGGATACAAAGGATTATTTCATTCTTCTTGTATATGTTAAGGATTGCTTTGTGTCAATTTTGGAGAATATTCCATTAGATGCTAAGAAGAAGGTATACTCTTTTGAGTTTGGATGAAAAGTTCTGTAGACATCTCTTAGGTCCATTTGATTTAGGACCTCTGTGAGTGTCATAATTTCCCTATTTAGTTTCGGTCTATATGATCTGACCTTTGGTGAAAGTGGAATATTGAAGTCTCCCACTATTAAGATGTTGGGATCAGTGTGTGATTTAAGATTTAATAATGTTTCATTTACAAATGTAGGTGCTCTTGTATTTGGGACATAGATGTTCAGGACTGTGATGTACTCCTGGTGGATTTTTTCTGTGGTGAGAATGAAGTGTCACTCCTCATCTTTCTTGATTAATTTTGTTGAAAAACTATTTTATTAGATATTAGGATGGCTACTTCAGCTTGTTTTCTGGATCTGTTTGCTTTAAAAGCTGTTTTCTAGACCTTTACTCTGAGATAGTGTCTGTCTTTGTTGCAGAGACGTGCTTCTTGGATGCAGAAGTATGTTGGATACTGTTTCCAAAAGCATTCTGTTAGTCTTTGTCTTTTTATTGGAGATCTAAATCCATTGATGTTGATAGATAATAGTGACCAATGAATTTGCGTTCCTTTTATTGTGCAGTTGGTGGTAATAATGTGTTTCTGTGCTTGTTTTCTTTTATTTTTTGTTTTCAAGTTATCTATGTCCTATGTTTTCTTGGGTGTGATTACAGTTGATTTCTTTGGATTTGAGATTTTCCTTCTTCTGTAGGGCTGGGTTGCTGTGTAGATATTAAGTTTAGTTTGCCATGGAATATTTTGTTTTCTCCATCTATATTGATTGAAAGTTTTGCTGGGTATAGTAGTCTGCTCTGACATCTGTGTTCTCTTAGAGTTTCGATGACATCTGTCCAGGCCCTTCTGGCTTTCATAGTTTCTTTTGAGATGTCTGGTGTGATTCTGATAGCTCTATCTTCGTATGTTATTTGGCCTTTTTCCCTTGTTGCTTTTAATATTTTTTCATTGTTCTGTAGATTTAGTTTTGACTATTATATGATGTGAGGAATTTCTTTTCTGGTGTAGTCTATTTGGTGTTCTGTAAACCTCTTGTATGTTTATGGACATCCATTTCTTTAAGTTGGGAACATTTTCTTCTATGATTTTTCTTGAAAATATTTTCTAGATCTTGCAGTCTAGGATCTTCTTTTTTGCCTATTCTTTTTTTATATAGCTTTTTATTATTTTTATTTTTTAATTTTTATTAATTACACTTTATTCTCTTTGTATCCTCCCATAAACCCCTCTCTCCTCCCTTCCCAATCTCACCTTCCCTCCCCCTTCTCCACACATGCCCCTCCCCGAGTCCACTGATAGGGGAGGTCTTCCTTTCCTTCCTTCTGATCCTAGTCAATCGGCCCTCATCGGGAGTGGTTGCATTGTCTTCCTCTGTGGCCTGGGAAGACTACTCCCCCATTTTTATTCTTAGATTTTTCTTTTCGTGGCTTCCTTGGTTTCTTCAATGTTTTGTGTTTATAAGTTTTCTGACTCTATTTTCTCTTTGAGAGATGCATCAATTTCTGCAATTATGTCTTCCGTGCCTGAGATTCTCTCTTCCATCTCTTGTATTCTGTTTGTGATGCTTAACTTTGTGGTTCCTGGTCCCTTTTTTAAGTTCTCCAGATCTGAGGTTTTCTCTTATAGTGTTTTCTTTATTGATTCTAATTCAGGTTTCATGTCTTGCACCATTTCCTTCATATCTTTGAATGTGGATTCCTGTCTTTCCATGATGGCATATATTTTTTGTTCATTTCCTTTTTATGAGCTTCTAATAACTGGAAAAGCATAGATATTAAATAATTTTCCTGTGTTTCAAATAAATTAAAATATGCATTGATTTGGGGTGTTTCTGGTGGCTTCACCAGCATTAAGTCCCGATTTTTGTTGGTTGTGTTCTTACGGTAGCTATCTGATGGTCCACAGCCTACACTGTTTGTTCCTGGAGCCCGTATTGAAGACTGGGTCTGTCTGTCTTTAGAGTCTGGCATATTGTTCAGGGAGATGAGAGAGGTCTACTGGTTTGAAAGTGGATGTTGGTGTTTCAGACACATCTAAGGGAGGAAGGTTGCAGGTGTATGTGCACAAGCACAGGAGTGTGTGTGGAAGTGTACCTGCCTGGAAGGGTCGAGCAAGGGAGGAGCATAAGCACAGGTTGTGGTGGAAGCATGGTTTGCAGGCACAGTGCATATGTGGAGGTGCACTGAATGGCTCAGTGGCCCTCAGGCCGGTCTCGGTATCATGCTCCAAGCACTCAGATCTGTCTGAGCTGCACCTTCCTGGCTTCAGGAATTGTGTCCAAGAATTGTTTTGTTGGATTCTACTGGGAGACCTGCAGAACAGGGGTTTCAATTTTGAGAACGCTGTTCCAGAGATTCCATGTTCCTCAGAGTGGGGGTGTGGATGGAAGGGATCCGATGTCTGGCAGCTAGCGTAGGGTGACCCCAGACCTGGAGCTCTGTACATACTCTTTAGCAGACTCACTCACTCGCAGGCATGTGTGTAAAGTGTGGAGGCACCAAGTACACTCATTCCCAGGTATGTGCGGAAAGAGCAGATGGCCCAGGAACTCAAATGCAGGTATGTGTAGAAAGTGCAGAGGGCCCGGGAACTCACTCACAGGATTATGAGATAAGCTCAGAAGGCCCACAGTTTTCTGCTCTCAGATTTGGATATCCAGTTTGGCTGTTAGAGTAAGAAGGCCTCGTACCTGGAGTTATCCTGGAGCAAGCAAAGGTACAGCTGAAAATGCAGAGGGTTGATAGTTTGCCACTCTCAGACCTTGGAGACTTCCACTGGGAGGCCTAGATCCAATCTGTCTCAGCTCATGGGTTGTCCCCTCTAGCCCAGGAAGCCTCAAAGTTGATGTTCTGGCTCAGTTGCCCATCCCAGTTTTGGAGTTTTGGATCCTTTGCCCTTCAGAAACAGTGCACACTGGTTGCTGTCATCTTGGAGTCCCCCCTAACCTGTAATTTCTTAATCTCCATCCTCTGCATCGCCTCCCAAATTACCTCTTATAGAGTCTATCAGATGACACCCAATGTGCAGCACAATTACAAGAGATCAAAGTGAGAGACACCACTGAAGAGAGAGTGTTTGGCTTTTAAAAATGTAGAGCGCTGAGTAACTTTGGGAGAAAAATGTCTCAGGGCAATACCGTATGATTTTTATACATATGCTTAAGAATATGCTTCATGCTATAGGAGCTAAAGTAAGCCAGCAACAGTTACTCACATTTTTAAAATTTATAAAGAGTGCTTGTCACTGGCATCAGGTCTGTTTGCCTCTCATGCACAGAGAGCAAGTCAGGAGATGGCCAGTTTGATGTTTTGTTTTTGTCCTTGTTTTCCAGGTGTGTCTTCTTGTATCTGTCATTTGTGTTATGCTTGTCATTGTCTTATTGTGGACTTTTCTGGATTAATTGTTAGTAATCATGGACCAAACTTCATCTGCTGGCCGTTTGTTTACCCCTTAACTTGATTTAGCTTATTTCAAAATTTTTCAGAGAAAAGCAGTTTCTCCCATTTAAATAAAGCAGCTAATGGATAGAGCAAAACTGATAAAGTGACTCTGTCCTTGAATTCCTGCACTTGTAGCTGAGAGTCTCCTGCCTGGATTGAGATGGCAGCTGGCCCAGGGATGTCTGTGCAGGCTACTCTTAAAGGGGTACCAGCAGCTTCTCAGTTTCTCCAGTAAGAAAGCTAATGTGCTACAAAGCCACTGTATCCAACAAATAGCAAGGTGTTTTTTTTTCTGTCTGTTTTGAATGTATAACTTTAATATGCCCTATATGCCTTGGTTATAGATTATTGGTTATTGCATATGTTTAAAATTTGTACTCAAACTTAATACCTAGGGTTGGAGCCAATCTAAACAATAAATGGCCTGAGACAACTAAAGAAACAGGTCTTCTAAGGTACTTTAAAATTGGGATAAGTCAGGACTGGAGAGATGGCTCAGTGGTTAAGAGCACTGTCTGCTCTTCCAGTTCCAACCTGAAACTGACCCAGGTTCAGTTCCCAGCACCCACATGGCAGCTGCAGCTCACAACTGTTTGTAACTCCAATTCTAAGAGGTTTGACACCCTCACACCAAGGCAAATAAAATAAAATAAAATAAAATAATTTTTTTAAAAAATTGGGATAAGTTTTCGCCTAATCTCTGTCCTGTCTTAAATACCAGGTTTATAACAAATGAGATTTAAAACTGTTTGTATGAGGTAATAGAGCTGCACATCCATGTGTTTGTACAAAAGAATTTTTCTTGCTGGTAGCCAAAGTTTATAACATCAAAATAATTCACTTGGTATTAGAGATACTGAATTGTTTACAATGTTAAAATTTTGTTTTGACTTTTAGAAATTGTGATTATGCTGTATGACTTCACTCTTTAAAGGGTACTTTATTTTGATATTGCAAAATAGGTTTTAAAAATGTTTAAGGCTATGAAATATTTTAAAGTTTATCAGGTATTTTAAAATAATGACTTTGGGAAGTCCAACAAAGAACATGGAACAATTTCGCAACACTTTAGGGGAAGTCAAAAGACATTGGTATTTATTTTATTAATTTTATCAAATGAAACCAAGCCACACTGTTTGACCCAATTAAGGAAACAGCAGTTTTTTACACTGTATCATGCCATGATGGTAAAGACCATGTAATGACTTAGTAAAGAAAACATGAAAAGGATTTTGGTGAAAGTTTTTTGTGTTGTCTAAAAAATTCAAGACAAAAACCAAAAGACTGGAATAGGAAAAAAGGGAAAGACTAACTTGTTTAAAGTAAAAATATCTGATTAAACCAAAGGAGCTGAGCTAGGAAAAGCCTAGCCTGAAAATATATAGAAAGTTGTGGAAGACCAGAATATGTAGGAAGATATAGAAGGACAGAGTATGTAAGAAGTTATGGAAAGCCAGAGAGCACATGAACTGTATTTGCTTTGGTTTCTCATACCTGCAAATCATGATTTGAAAAGAAACTGTAAGTTGAAAATTTGACCATACTAGGTTAATTCTGGTTGATTTTCTTAATTTAAAAAGATGTTGATATGAAGGCAGAGTCCAAGATGACAGGGACTAGTGTGCACCTTATCTGAGGGGCAGAGGATCCCAAACTCCAAAACTGGTAAGTGGAGGGATGGCTGAAGCCAGAACATCAACATTTAAAATTTGTAGGCAAGAGAGAACAACAAACTGCTGGGGCAGTTTGTATCCAGGTCACCTGTGAATGTCTCTGGTGTCTGAGAGTGGTGATCATTCGACCTCCCTGCCCTGCTCAGCTGTTGCAGCGAGTAGTCACTATTGCCCCAAGCCTGGGTCCCCCCCTGCTCGGTGACTTATTTGCCCCTGCAGATGCAAATCTTACAGTAGAGAACCAGTGGAATCTCTGTGCTTTCTTCATAGGCCTGCCAACGAATGACTTGGCATTCAAGTGAGTGCATACAGAGCCCCAGATCCAGGGTCCCTCTATGTTAGCAGACAGACATCAGATCCCTCCCACTCACACACCAACTGTGGGCAAAATAGGGATCCCTGGGACAGCATACTCAACATTGAAGTCCCTGTTCTGTGGGTCTCCCAGTGGAGTCCAGGCAAACAATTTCTGGAGCCAAGATGGTGCAACCCCAACAGATCTGAATGCCTGGAGGACAATATGACAGTCCTGTGGACCATTGAGACATTCAGGACACCTGTACATGAACATTGTGCCCTCAAATGGCACCAGCACCCCCACTTGCACTTGGGCTCCACCGTTCCAGGCATCTACATGCTCTAGCAACCTGTCCTTCAAGGCACACTTCCATGCACACGCCTGTGATTGAACACATGGGCCTGTTACCTTCCTCCCTTAGGTACAGCTGAAACACCAATATCCACTCTCAAAATGGTGGACCTCTCTCATCTTCCTAAAGAATACACCAGACACCGGAGACAGGAAGACCCAGTGTGCAGTACAGACTCCAGGAACAATCAGCAAAGGTTACAGATAAACAGATCACTAGAGGCCAGCATAAAAACACATCCAACAAAAGTCACAACCTACTGTTTCACCAGCAACCCCTAAAACCAAGGGATATTTTAATTCATTGAAAACTCAGGAAAATGATCTCAAATCTATGCTTCTCTAGTTAGTAGAGGCTCAAAAAGAGGAAACTAAGCTCTCAAAGAAATAGAGGAAAAGATAGCCAAACAAATACAGGTACAAGTAGAGGCACATTGAGAGACATGTTTAGAGGCATACACACAAGAAACAAACAAAAAAATAGAGGCCATCATGGAAAGACAGTAATCCAAATGCAAACAGATAAAGGAAGTGGTGCAAGACATGAAAACGGTATTAGAATCAACAAAGAAAACACACAAAGAGAAACTCCTGGAGAAGGATAACCTAGCGAAGAGATCAGAAACTTCAGAAGTAAGCATCACCAGTAGAATTCAAGATATGGGGAAGAGAATCTCAGGCACTGAAGACACAATTGAAATCAATACATCTCTCAAAAAAGACATGAAATCAGAAAAAATTGTGAAACAAATCATCCAAGATATCAAGGACACCATGAAAAGACAAAACCTAAGAATAGTAGGAATAGATGAAAAAGATTCCAGCCTCCAAGGTCCAGAAAATATTTTCAAGAAAATCATAGAAGAAAATTTCCCCAACATGAAGAAAGAGATGTCCATAAACATACAAGAGGTCTATAGAACACCAACTAGACTAGACCAGAAAAGAAACTCCTCATGCCAAATAATAGTCAAAGCAGTAAATCTACAGAACAAGGAAAAAATATTAAAAGCAATAGGGGAAAAAGGCCAAGTAACAAATAAAGGTAGACCTATCAGAATAACAGCAGACTTCTCAACAGAAACTATGAAAGCCAGAACGGCCTGGGCAGATGTCATACAGATTCTAAGAGAACACAGATGCCTACCCAGACTACTATACCCAGGAAAGCTTCAATGTGCATAGATTGAGAAAACAAAGTAGTCCATGAAAAGAGCTAAACTTGAATAATATCTACACAGAAACCCACCCCTACCGAATATACTAGAAGGAAAACTTCAATCTAAGAACTCAACTATACCCAAGAAAACACAGGATATAGATAATTTCACAACAAAAAAATTAAAAGAAAACAGGCATAGAAACACAGTAACACCACCAACTACACAATAAAAGTAACTAATATTCATTGGTCACTATTATCTAGCAACATCAATGGACTCAACTCTCCAATAAAATAACAACAAATAATAGAATGATTGTGTAAACAGGATCCAACATCCTTCTGCTTCCAAGAAACACACTTCTGCAACAATGCTAAAGACTACCTGAAAGTAAAGAGCTAGAAAAATGCTTTAAGAGCAAACAAACCCAGAAAACAAGCTAAAGTAGTCATCCTAGTATCTAATAAAATAGAATTTCAACCAAAATTAATCAAAGGAGATGAGGAGGGGTGCTTCATTCTCACCACAGAAAAAATCCACCAAGAGGACATCATGATCCTAAACATCTGTGCTCCAAATACAAAACCACCTGCATTTGTTAAGGAAACATTATTAAATCTTAAATCCAACATCTTAATAGTGCGAGACTTGAACACTCCAGTCTCACCAAGGGACAGATCATCTAGGGAAATAAAGGCTAATAAGAAATTCTATCTAAAAACAGAAGAAAACAAAACAAAATGGATTACTCAAGTGACAACACATGCTGGAGAAAGGGGAGCTCTCATCCTTTGCTGGTGGGAATGCAAACTTGTACAACCACTTTGGAAATTGATCTGGAGCTTTCTCAGAAAATTAGGAATAGCACTACTCAATATCCAGCTCAATATCCACTCTTAGGCATATATTCAAAATATGCTCAAGTATACTACAAAGACATTTGCTCAGCCATGTTTGTAGCAAATGTATTCATAATAGCCAGAATCTGGAAACAAGCCAGATGTCCCTCAGTGGAGGAACGGATACAGAAGTTGTGGTACATTTACACAATGGAATACCACTCAGCAATTAAAAACAAGGAAATCATGAAATTTGCAGGCAAATGGTGGGAACTAGAAAAGATCATGCTGAGTGAGGTATCCCAGAAGCAGAAAGACACACATGGTATATCTCACTTACAAGTGGTCTTAAATGTATAATATAGAATAAGCATACTAAAATATGTACACCTAAAGAATCTAAGCAAGAAGGAGGACCTTGGGTAAGATGTTCCATCCTCATTCAGAAATGCAAACAGAATGGACATCGGAAGAGGGAGAAAACAGGGAACAGGATAGTAGCCTATCACAGAGGCCTCTGAAAGACTCTACTGATCAAGGTATCAAAGCAGATGCTGAGACTCATAACCAAACTTTGGGTAGAGTGCAGGGAATCTTATGAAAGAAGGGGGGAGATGAAAGTCCTGAAGGGGACAGGAGATCCACAAAGAGAGCAACAGAACTAAAAAATATGGGCACAGGGGACTTTTCTGAGACTGATTCTGCAAAGAAGGACCATTCATGGAAATAACCTAGAACCCCTGAAAAGATGTAGCCCATTGCAGCTCAGTGTCCAAGTGTGTTCCCTTGTAAGTGGAACAGGGGCTGACATGAACTTAGTGGATGGATCTTTTCTTACCTTCCTCTAAGGGGTGGCAGCCTTACCATGCCACAGAGGAAGACAAAGCAGCCAGTCCTGATGATACCTGATAGACTAAAGTCAAATGGAATGGGAGGAGGACCACCCCTCTCACTGGACTTGGGGATGTCGTTTCTCAAATTACCTATGGCAGGTTCTTCTAACTGGGCTGCCTTGCCTAGCCACAATAGGAGAAGATGTGCCTAGTCCTACTACAATTTGATATGCTAGCAGGGATTGATATCTTTAGGAGGATTCCCTTTTTCTAAGTCTCTTCTGAGGAGAGAGGGAGTACTGGGGGATGGTGGTGAGGTGAGATGAGAAGGAAGGATAGGAGGAGAGGAGAGAGGGGAGCTGCAACAAGGGTGTAAAATAAACAAAATATTAACAGTGGTATTTCTGTGAGCTGAGGAAATAAAAGTTGATAATAAATGAGCATAAAATTTCAATTATACTAGATTAGTTAATTTTAAAAATCTGCTGAAAACCACTATAAATAATACTAATATGCTGTATTTTTAAAATGTATTAAGAAGGTATATATCATCTTTACTGTTCACTAATAGTAAAATTTAAAATTATATACAGCCATTAAAAAGTAAAATCTACAATATTCATCCAATTAAAACTTACTAGGTATGTAATTAAGGTGGAAAATGTGAAAGTAATAAAGGAAAAAGAAAATGTCAGCAGAACCTGATCAGAATTGAGAGTTAAGAACTGGTATTTGGGGTCCAAGATGGCTGCCAGGAGAGGACACCTTGTCTGAGGATTAGGACAGCAGAAGCAACACAGCGACCAGGAGACTGAACTCTGGGATCTAAAACACCAGCATTGGTGATTGCCAGGTGAGCAGAACTCCTACGGTGAGGAAATCAAGTGGGAAAATCCTAGGGACACCCAGTTATTCTCCGGAAAAATCTCCGGGTGACCTGCGGCGCACAGCTCTGATCTGAATGAGCAGCCTCACTGGGCGCCTGCTGACACAATACCAGACTGGGTCTCATAGCCTCTGGGCCAGATGGAGGAGGAACCGCATACCATTTTGACTGACCTGCACACTGCGGGTCCGCCAATAACCACCTCAGTCCGTGTGTGAGTCCACAGGTGAGTCAGAAAAAGACCCAGCAGGCATACAGCAGGCACACACCAATCGCTTCCGCTGGAAACCACTTCAGTCTGTGTGTCTGCCTGTGGGCACACGAACCAGACTGAGAGGGCCTAGGAGACCGTTTTGACTGGCCTGCACTCTGCGGAGCATACACTGCTCAGGCCCGCCAGCGACCACCTCAGTCCATGGGTGTGTGTGTGTGTGTGTGCCCACAGGCCAGTCTGGGAAAGACCTGGGTTCTGCTTCTACCGGCGGGCATTCAGCAGGTGCACACAAATCGTGTCCGCCGGAAACACTTCAGATTAGGAGGGCCTAGGAGACAGTTTTAACCGGCCCGTGCGCACAGGTCCTACAGCAACCACCTCAGTCCGTGTGTGTGTCCACAGGCCGGTCTGAGAAGGCCTTGGGCACCATTTCAGACAGGCCTGCATACAGCGGATGCACACTGCTCGGCAACGCCTGCAACTGTGGTGCCCGAATTATGATTCCCCAAAAGACCACCACCAGGAGCTGAGTCCGTTGCAAATCACATGAGGATCTTTTTATTATAACTACAAGCTGCAGCTTGGGCTCACAGCCCCCACCGCCAAAGT
>JAQQSO010000931.1:896-14022 GCA_028658305.1 Pachyuromys duprasi
AGCAAGAACGACGCGGCACACATAGGATCCTTCTGCAGTAAAGCTTTAATGCATCTTGAGAGGGAGAGCATAAGCTTACAACGAGTAGAGACGGAGACCCTGAGCGGCAGAAACCCAGCCCTTATATAGAAAACTATCCTCCGCTTAGGATGTGTCAGCCTCTGATTGGCTGTAACTCATCAGGCGGGGTGACGCCACGAGAGAGGCAGAGCACAATGAGTGGAAATTTCCTTCGCACATGCGCAGCTTTCTTGTTTATCGGTTTGGGAGACAGGATCAGTGCCATCTTGTAATGGCGAATGTGAGTGCGGCCCCTCACAAGTCCTGGTATTAGGGATCAACTTTTTGAAAACAAAAAGGTAGAATTTGATCTGCTGGAATTTGTACTCCAATATTTTGCTTCTCTTCCTAGGTACTTCAGATGAACCCACTTGATGGAGGGTAGAAATAGGGAGTCTTAATCCAGAACACTCAATTTAATGCTTCAGGGATGTCAGAAGATTCTGGTGAAAAATATATTTTCTAGTACCAGATCTAAAGGTAAAAACCATAATATTTTATTTGATTACTTGGAAATTTTATATAATGCACCCCATCACATTTACTTTACAATCCTCGTAGGTCACCCCCCCCCCCACTCCCACACGTCCCTATGACTGCTCCCAAAATAAAAGGAGAGAAAGTGGAAAGGAGAAAATAAAATACCAATGCAGATACTCACTGGAGCATGGCCAAACTCCCAGTGCCCAGCCCCTGGAAGAAAACTGAGTTCTTCCCCATTCCCACCCCCACCCCCAGAAGAAGCCATCATTTGTGAAGAGCTACACTTCAGCAACCCCGTCACAAGTTTAAAGAGTTCCGTTCAACGGCTTCCTGTCTAGATTGTTTATTAGGGGGAGGGAGTGGGTGGTGGTGGTGGAGTGGGTAGAAAGGTTGTCACAGAAGCCTTCCATGTGTCTTATTCTCAACTGTGAGTCTGCAGTCATTAGACATCACTGCAAAAGAAGCCTCCTAGGCCTTTATAGTCAGCAGCAGCACATATTACGGAGTTCCACATGGTTTCTGGATACAGCATGCACCATGGACCACCTACCATGAACCAACAACCATGGGCCAGACCATAAACCACCAACCATGGGTCACCCCCCGTGGCCTTTGGTGATAACATGGGCCAAGGATATCAACATAGGTTTCTGTCTTCTATGTGAAAACTTTTCTTATTTTTTTCCCAGATTTCAGCAATGTATCTATGACTCTACAAGCCAGAGTTTACCTCTGTGATGTGGTCTAGAACAAAAACCAAGGTTTAGGCTATTAGAGCTACTGATTTTTACTTTCAGCCAATAGAGAATTTTCTGACAAAAGTAATGTCTAACGGTTTATTGGTCATTAAACTATGCACCCAAATTTCATACTGAAATTTCAGAAATACTTTCTTTTAGGTCCAGTTTTTTAAAAAATATTAATTAAATATTTAAAAGGCATTCTTTTCCTGAGACACAATCACCTTTCATGTATATTCAGAAGCACTTCACCTCCCCAAGGGTAAACATTTAAATTAGCCAACATTTGCTTCATGAAAAGAAAGTAAAGGCAAATGACAATTACTAAATCCACAGGCATTTTCTCAGCCTCATGCTTCACCATTATGATCCAGGAAATTTGTCTCTGCCTGTCAGTGTGTCCAAAGGGAGTGACTGTCATAGTGGCTGATGTAACATGCTAAAGAAAAAGAAAATACCTTTCAATCTACCATATTCAACTCAGATCCCTTGAAGTTTCAATTCTACTTTATTTTCAACAGAATCAAAATAAAGCTTCTTTTTTTATTCTAGATTATAATTTTGGGGGGAGTTCAGGGTGGAAGAAGCCGAATAAAATGTCAAGGATACTACATACAAGTTGCCCTTCAAATATAATAAGTTTAAAAAGAAAAGAACTGATAGTTATGTCTTTCTAAAGATTTGATTCAATTGTGTTCTGTTTCTTGGCATGGCATTGTCCCTTGGTTTAAGATGGCATCTCTTCGGAACATGCTGTCTCAGTCTGCGTGAGTATCTAAACTTTCTTGTGGGACCTCTAGCATAGCAAACTGTTAGGTCCAGCACTTGAGTCATCTGTAAATTTTAAACATACAGAACAAATAAAAAAAATCATACCTGTTTTCAGCTGCTGGGTTTTTGGAGGATGCTATGCAAACTGAAGGAAGTGGGTCCCTTGAGACTACAGCTATTCACTGTGGCATGGCACACAACTTGGTGGTTTTCATGAGTAAAAAAAAAATAGGCAGCTAGTTTAAAGATGGATCATTGTAACCAGCTTATGGTTTGCGAAGAGAAATATTATGCATCCGAAAATTCTGTGTATCAGCAGGATACTGTTCCTGAGAGCAAATATACAACACATTAAATTCTAAAAAAAATCTCCACATTCAGTTTATTTATGCAACTTACACATGAAAAAGAAGTCGATACTTTTAACTTGGAAAATTGTGAATTTGGGGGCTAGGTTTTTCTGATAGGTTCAAAATCTTTCATATGTAGCCATTCTTCTAGTGGCATCTTATTATGAGTAAGTATTTTATATCTTATGAGATTTGCCAACTGTTATAAGTTACCTTGATTTTGAGGATTTAGCTATTTAACTAAAAATTTTAAATTTATTATTCTTTGATACTTTAATACATCCATTACCTTCTCTCACCCACTTCCCTCTTCTGCTGGAGCCCACAAGTCCCCTCCCTTTTGCCCTTTACTTTTTGGATGTGATAAACTACTTTAATGTTAGACCTTCTTACCCCATCCTGGAAGGTGATTTACTAGAGCAAGGGCAGCTTATTTAGCAGGTACAGCACTGAAGAACATGACATTTTTTCCTCCAACACTTTTTTTTAAATTATCATCTTCTTAAGAAAACTAAGTCCACGGCTAAGAGGTTGGTGCCTGAATCCTTCCACATCTACACTGACTCTATAGGCATTCCCAGGGGAATTCCAAATGAATTTAAGGCTATAAGCCAAATAGTTACAAGAGTCAAATAGCTGTATTCTATTGGTCAATAATTAATACAACCATTAGATAATAAAAAATTGCTGAATTATATCTGGGATGCCTTTAAAGGAGTATCTAGCCAACTAGATGCCACTAGCTAAACAGCTAGAAAAAAAAACAGGAACCCACTTGATAAGATGTTTACAACAACAAAAAGGAGATATTTATATGCTTGGTAAAAGAAACACTTTATTCCCCATACTATTGTGCCAGAGAGGACAAATTCAAGGTTCTTCATGGACTAAAGGGTTAAATGAGACAAACTTCTTTTAAAAAAATAAGAGAGCTAAAGAAGCTCCTTGACAGAAATTCAGATTCGATAGGAGTCAGCACTAGTGAAATGAGAACGCATCCTGCCCTCTAAAGCTGCACTTTATACTTCAGCTGCACTGATTTCAAACATCAAATGATGTGGACTGAGAAAGCTGTATGTTCTCTCTCTCTTACTCTCTCATATATATATGAAATAAAGGCCATGACTTTGAGAGAGAACAAGGGGAGCTACATGAGAAGGGTTGAAGGGAGGAAAAGGAAGGGGTGAAGAGATGGAATAATTATATTTTAATTTCAAAAATAAAAGTAATAGCTAACCATACAAAAATATGAGGCCAAGCTCTAAGGACTAGGAGTTAGGCACCAAATCTCTTTGCAAAGGCTAAAACAAAAACAAACACACAAATGGAATCCCTGGTGGACATGCTTGCTCATCTTATGTTATCTACTCTCACTGCAACAAGTAGCAGGGGGCATCTCTTGGATCTGCCACCACAGAAGGAAGCCAGCTTCTCACAACTAGGAATTGCCTTTCTGACAGTTTAGGGCTGTCATGTAAACGGTCCCCCTGGAGAGGACAAGCTCTGACTCCTGAGAACTACAGCCCTGCCCTGGTCACTCCAGTAGATAAACCAGCCTACTCATGGTGGGAGTTTGAGGATTAGACTACCTAAAGAAATAAATAAATTGTTCCTGCTTATGTTACTTATGCACTGACCCTATTTGGTTCTATTGTTACAATAGTTGCTCAGGTCCTTGGGATAGGTCTGACTGCCACAGCCCCAGTGGACTGGCAAAAAGGTTCTCTTAGTTCTTGTTTGGCTTTCTTACACGTGATATTTATCTGTTTCTGTTCATCTGGCCCTTATGGGCACAGATCCATCTTGCAATTCTTTCCTGTGAAGGATGTGAACAGGTCAAAGAGTCTCCTGGGTCCTAATTAACTGCATCTCCTGTAGCTGTCAAGGGAGGGCAGGGACACCTATGGCTTGTAATGGAGCATGGTTCCCAGCCCTTGGGGATTCCAGCCTGGGAAATTGTCTGATCCTGCCTTGCCTGCTTCCTTAGAGGCTTCGTTTTCACTCATAAAAACAAACAAAAACAAAAAAACATGGTTGGGAGAAAAACTGCAGCTCATTTCATGTGGCTCTGGAAATAGAAATCTGGGGCCAGGCTAATGCTCTCTGCCTCTAAAAGGAATATGAGCAGAAAGGGGGACATGTGGCAGAGGGTTCCGGAGTGGGGTGCATTAGTCTCTAGTCGGCTCTCCTGAGCTTCAGGACAGCTTGCAAGCTTGTCCCCAGTCGAGCTCACTGCTAGGACTTTCTATGAGCCTCAGCATGGCTCTGACCCTCACAATCCTCCTCTCCCTGTCTGGCTGACTCTTTCTCACTTCTGAACTTAGCAGTAAAATTTGCAGCTGCTGGGAAATTTCTGCTTACATTTCACAAACTCTCTCAGCTCTCTTACACAGAGGGTATTGCAGCTACCTGTTTCTGTTCATTTGGCCTCGATCAGTACAGAACCATCTTTCAGGTTTAGAAGAACCAATAAAATTATAAATTACTATGTACTACTCCTCTTGTGTGTGAATGCAAGGGGACAAAAGGGATGTAGAAAATGATGATTGGATGAGCTTGGGGTTCAGCTTCTGGATGGACGTCTGCTGAGCCTGTGTGAACACCTGCCCAAAAAAGCTACTTTCTAGCTCATAGCAGTTTGGGTATCTTGTTTCCTAGTCAACCCTCACCCCACAAAACCTGTACCATATAATGAGACTGTTTCACTCCCCTCCCTAAATATAGTCCACAATCACATCTAGTAATTGATAATATATTGTTATTGTAATCCAAGGCCGTGAATTTCAAAGTTCATATTCCCAACTTTCATGTTAATTTATTGGTCCTTTATCTATGAGGTACAGATTCAAAGACAGCCATGTTGCTGCTTAAATTGCTTGCACATTACTTGAAAGATTTATTGCTGTGTAGAAGATTCTTCAGGAATATATTAATATGAAATATGTTACTGAATCAGAATAAAATGTTTAAATCATATTCTTGAAGAGTAAGTCCTTACATAATTATTCTATAGTAATAATAGCCAGCCGTTTTATAACCAAAAGCAAATGGCTGCATTGAACTCATCATGAGAATATGTTATTTGCATTCACCATAAAGCACTGAGCATGCATTGTTTCCCTTTTTAAAAATGAAGAATGTGAGGCACTAAAAGTTAAAGTGATTTGTCCAGTTACATATTATGACAAGACTGGGGGCCAAAAGAATCATGTCTTTAACTTCAGTCCATTTGACTTCTATTGGCATCAGTTAATAATCATTTGAATCCCAAATAACTCCCATAAAACCAGCTTTGATATAAAAATAATTTATATCTAAATTATATTCTAAATTATATCTTCTACACAGTACAGAGTATAAAGAGGAACTTTTGTTAAAGATGGAAAAATGAATCTGTGATGATTAATCTTTATTGTCAACTTCACTGGATGAAGAATTACTCTAGGTGACATGCCTCTAGGTGGGTCTGTGGGAACATTTCAAAATAGTCTGAAACTGATGTTTATTTCTACTCAATAAAGTAAGAATAACCAACTGACACAAACTTGTCATGAGCATGCCTGACTGATTATTTCTGACAAGAGAGATTCTGTCTACAGCGCAGATTAGTTGAAGGTAAGTCACCTTCCAGGGACCTATTAGGAAACTTTATTAAAAAGAAAGGAATTAGGGTGGATGGTGGATTTCAGTCCTGAGATTATGCAATCAGGGACTTATTTGTCAGAAAGGAAAATAGATGAAACTGTAAATCAGACTAATTTATCTTTGTCAGGAGAGAAGTCCAAGATTTTCTGGGCTTCAGTTAAGAAGGTGAATGGAAGTAATGGGGCTTATTGTTCTTGAAACACTGAAAGTGGGTAAAGGCAGTAGTAATATTGAAGCAAGAGGAATGAGTGACTATGAGTCACCTGAGGCCATTTAAGTTCTCTGTTACATCCTGGACAGATGTGTCATCTCTATTAAGAAATGGCTATTTCCACGAAGAGAACCCTAAACAAATTTTAAAAAGATTTAGTGAGTCATTGAGAGAAAGAATTCTTTGTGAAAGATTATTACATAACATGACCTAAATTAGTGCTAGTTTACACTTGGCTGGCATAGTAACATTACTTGGTGTGTTCACATCTTCTGAGTCAGTTGACTAATATTTAAGCTTGAGGTAGGTACTGCCATTTTCTCATTTGATAGACACAAAGACTGGGTGTTAGAGAGGTTAAGCTGTCAAAGAACTACAGGGCAAAGCTTTAGAAACAGGTCCTTAGGTTCGGTTCGGTATTCGCTTTCACGCAATAGTTTCATTTTCATGTGGGTTTGGTGCAGTGATAGATATTGTTGTTATCCCCAGCTGTTTGGTTCCTTTATTTACATATCCTCTTTTAGGAGGATACAGCATGGACCCTAAGCTTATAAGTGCATTCACTGATCCTAGTTGCCATGGTTTGAACCGTGACACACACTCTTCAATAGGAAATGAACTGTGTAAATATGGTGGTACCAAACACCCATGAGTCTCCCTGTTCTCAATAGGAAACCGTGTGACATTCTTGAGGAATTAGGATTATGATCTTCGTGGATATGTTAAAGATCCACAGGTGTGCAAACTGTGTGATTCCCCGACTGTTTGATGATGATTGTCTTGTTTCCAAATATGACTTACTAAAAGTTCCAGTGTATGCATATGGATCAGGAACTAGAAATTTTGGCTGCAGAGGTCACTCGGTGGCTGAGGACCAGATCTGATTCCCAGCTCACACGTAGTGGCCCAGAACTGTCTTTAAATCCAGCTTCAGGGAATTCAACACCCTCCCCATGGACACTGGGGCACTGCATACATGCTGGACAGACAGACACACAGGCAAAATACTTACACGTAAAATAAAAATAAATAAAATTTCCATTTTTTACAGAGGTAGAAATGTCTATGTATAGTCCCAAAGGTCATACTTAGTAATTATCAAGTACACTGCTGCTTTTAGGAAACAAGAGCATTTGCGCTTCTCATTCTGCCCAAGAGGAAACAACTTAACCCTGATGCAAACTATTACAAAATATTCTTGACATGATATACAAAATGAGCTATCCAAGACACTGTCTTTTCACCTATACAGGGAGAGGGAGGGAGATATTTGCCTCTTTGCCAAATATCAGATTACTGTAGTTATGAATATTCATGTTTGGGTCTTCTGTTTTGTTCTGTTGCTCTACATGTCTGTTTGTTGCGGGTAATGGATGACCTAGAAAAGATTTTATTGAGTGAGATAACCCAGATCCAGAAAAACAAACAGCACATGTCCTCTCTCACCTGAGATTCCTAGCTCCAAATCCTCAGCAATATGCAATAGAGTATGCAATAGAACCACAGAAACTAGAAAAGCGTAGGAAACAACAGGAAGGGACCTCCAGCTGACAAGGAGAAAGGAAGTTCTCTCTTTCAGAAGGAAAAGGAGGGATGAGGGACAAATAGCACCAAGTTGTTTGAGAAAGCCTTAAAAATATCACATTATTTTTTACTTACTTTATATTTACCTAAAATTATACACAATGCATAGAAGTGTGTGTGTATGTATGTATGTGTGTATACATACATATGTACGTTTATATGTATACGACATATGTATTGAAAAGAAGTTAAGCTGCTTGGATTGACAATGCTCTCCACAGGTACTGTAGACTAACAACCCAAGTATCAAGCACAAGGAACCCTACTTTCAAACGGTTGATCATTGTAGTCCAAGTGACTGCTAAAACATTATATATTATGATATGGCCCTCAGTTGACTATCAGGGCTTGAGGAGAAGCCCCTATTGCTGAAGATACTGCACACTTAGGAGGTAGGACTTGAATGATTTGAGCTGGATCCAAACTAAAAGTTTCTTTCCTATTGTTGAGTGTCTATGGTTCTAGAAAATACTATGCAGTCTGCCAAGGGAGGGAAGCAAGCAAACAGTCCTACTCAGCTGTAACATCTATAAACCATTCCAATTACCAGTCTGGCAAGATACACATGAAGGTGCTATATACTCATATGTTGGTGGCAACCAACAGCTGTCTAATTGGACTTAAGACCAACTCAATAGGGTGGAAATCATGCCTGGTACTGTAAGTCTACCCAACTATCCAAGGGTAGTAGATTCTTAGAAAAGAATTGACTTCTGCCACTTTGCTAGACCAGTGTAATTCCTTAATATAGTCTAAATCTTATCACATCAAGGTTAATGTAGCCACCATCAAAGAAGCCTTCATTTACTGCAGGGACCATCGCAGAGAACTGCGACTGGAAACAATGCAGAGATCAATGAATGGAGGAGGTGGGGAAGTAGGCCCCAACAGATACATCTCATCACAGTCATTTCATCTGTGGTTCAGGGAACACTGAGGAAAAGGAGGTGGAAAGAACAGCAGGGCCAGAAGAGCAGGAAGTCTGCAGTGGAACAGTCTCTTCTAGAAATGTCTGCATAACCAAGACTGGAACAATGGTAATATCAATGGGTGGGTTAACGTGGAAGGAGTAAAGTTTTTCCAAGTCCCTCCCCTAAACAAAGAACTGCAGGCAACTTATAACAGCTAGGAGAAGAAGAATTAGCTTCTCTCTGGAATTAGCACCTTTATTTGTTGTTTAGTGCAGAATGGTCAGCCTTGAAACTATATACATACTACAGACAAAAATAGACTGGTCAGATTATACATGACCATATCCACATATGTATACATCTACATATACGTAGATGTGTGTATGTATGTGTGTATGTAACAATGATAATCAAAGAAAAGAGCCTATCAGTGTGAGAGTCATGGGGCATGGAAGGGGTTTAAGGGAAGTTAGCCGAGAATGGTTGGAAAGGAAAAATAGGGGAGAGTGATGTAAATCTATATCAATTAAAACATTAAAAAATAAATTATATTTTAAAAATCCATCCATAGTTCTATGAGAACTTGCTGACCCTTTCTCTCACTTTATGATTTACAGGTCAAAAGTCATGGTCAGTAATATTAAATGTGGCAGAGTGACTATAGCCTGAGTGACAGAGCTCACATTATTATTATTTTGTCAATAAAAATGACAGCTAGAAATTTGTCTCAATGTGTAGCTATGAGAATTGGGATTAGGATGCTACTGGGAAGCAAAATGTAAGATGTGTTTAAGAACTTAATTCTGAAGTAAAAAAAAAAAAAGCACTGTTGTCAGTCAAATTTCCACCATTTGCTATTTATCTTGAAGAACATAACTGTCCTTACATCTCACTCTTCTCAAGGGAGGAGAAGGAAATGCCTGTAATTATTTGGCTTTTGTTTTCAAGTCTTACACATTATGCTTTATAACAAAATTGGGTTTTAGATATGCTATGGTGGATGGTATAGATATTGCTGTGAGGAACTTTGTAATCTAGGCATAATAAAAAGCCTGTATTCATAGGATTGTATGTGTGTGTGTGTGCGTTTTAGTTTTTAATTCAATGATATCATGATAGTAAGTGCTGTTCCTAGATTTTCTTCAACTAGTGTTTGTAAACTCAGGGGGTACACAAGAAATATCTCAGAAACATCAAGGAATGTGTTACTTTGTTTTCCTCTGTGATCTCAAGAGCAAATAATGTTGATTGACCTTGACAAAAATAAGAGCTCTGGTAGAGTTTGTGCGTGCTTCAGGTAGTGAGCACCAGCTTAGCCTCAGGAACCAAGAAGAAGCCCCATCTGCACACAACAGAAATCACAGGAAAAGTATATGTGTGAGGGTGTGATCCTCAGTGTACTTGTGGACACTGATTAGGGTACTTACTGAGTTCTTACAATGCTCATGGAGAGTCTAAACCATGATCTTGTTTGAATTTATCCAGATCTTATGGAGTGGACACAAAGAGAATCCAAACATAACTGAAGAGGAAGAAAGCTGAGCCAAGGAGGTTAAAGCTTGTTCAAGTTTACACAATTAGACAGTGGCGAAGAGAAGCATTTCTGAAGCCCAGCAGGGGACAAGCAGAGTGGTTGGTTGGGCCACTTTTTATTTTTCTGCTGCTGCTACTGTGACTACAGGGTCTGCTAGGTGTCCTCAGACTGCTATTTGAGGACCACTGGTTTTCATGAAGTCTTAAATGACAGTTCTTGAGGCAGATGTTATCCTGAAAAAAAAAAACAAATCAAAGCATGTAATAACATAAAAATTCTAGCTAATATATCATGTCTAGCTATGTACTTAATATATTTACTCCATGAAATAATTATAAAGTAAAATGTCACTTTTATTTATATGCTTACATAAAAATGTTACATTGCTATTCTTATAGTTACACTTTTTAATGCTATTGTCTGTCCCGAACATCTTAGAAAGTTACTGTTTGATGTGGCAAGAAAAGAGGCCAGAGAAAAACAACTATTCTTACAGTTTATGTATAAATATAATATAAATAAAATCATATTTGTGATATCAGTGTCAGTATGTAAAAATTGTGTACACATGTAAAAACTAAAATGACAAGAGTCTTCTTAAAGATTGTGATTTTCCTGAATCAGGTGGATAAGGAAAATGTGCGATATGTATATAGAATTCTATTCAGCCATAAAGAAAAATAAAATTACGACATTTACCTGAAGATGGATAGATCTGGAGGTCACCATAATAATCAAATTAAACCACACTCAGAAAGATTATTTTGACATCTTTTCCACTCATAGATAGAATCTATATATTTAAATATAGGCATACATATATATAATTAAAATATTTATGACATGAGAGCAGAAAGTGGACTATTTAGAAGTAGGAAGGGAACAAGCAAAAGAGAAAAAAGGGAAACAAAAGAAGGTAATAAGCAGTGAATATGGGCAAAGTATATGATATAATATAGAAATGTAACAAAACATCACTTTTTAATGAGTATACACTGATAATAAAAAACTATCTTATAAATAAAAGGAAAATATTCAAATAATTGTGATATTCTTGTCTTCAATTTCTATCGGCGTTCTTGTTTTCTCAATGAATGATTTTTAAAAGAAGGTACTGTAATTGGTTTGTGAAGCCCCAAGCCCCTCTGAATTATAAGAGTCCCTTTAACTGGATCAATTCCCAGAATTTTATCTTTTATTAAAAATTTCATTTAGAAAGTGCCGTGAATTTTTTAAAGTAATTTATTTTTATATTAATCACAGGTTATGTACTTTGTCACAGGTTATGTACTTTGTATCCCAGCTGTAGCCCCCTCTCTCATTCCCTCCCACTCTCCCCATCCCTCCCTCATCTCCTTCCTGCCCCCCCCCAAGTCCACTGATAGGGGAGGGCCTCCTCCCCTTTCATCTGACCCTAGCTTATCATGTCTCTTCAGGGCTGGCTGCAATGTTCTCTTCTGGAATCTAGCTAGGCTGCTCCTCCCTCGGAGGTGGGGGGCAAAGAGCCAGCCATTGAGTTCATGACAGAAATAGTCCCTGTTCCCCTTACTAGGGTACCCAGTTGGATACTGAGCTACCATGGGCCACATTCGAGCAGGGGTTGTAGGTTATATCCATACATGGTCCTTGGTTGGAGAAACAGTCTCATAGAAGACCCCTGTGCCCTGATCTATTTGGTCTTTGTGGAGCTCTTGTCCTCACCAAATCTTGCTAACTCTCCCTTCTTTCATATGATTCCCTGCACTCTGCCGAAGGCTTGGTTGTGAGTCTTAGTCACGAAATTTTTACAGAGAAAAATGAAACGCAGCCAGGACAATACAGACCAGCCACATCCTGTGCTTTCCCTGTACATTTGGTCCCTTTAGGTTGCTTTCATGGACACACTGGAAATATTTTTGCAAACTAATGGGTACCTTGAAACAAAATGTTCTTGTAGTCAAAGAATCCTGTAATTTTTAAGAAAGAAGCACACTTTTCTTAAAATTAAGCGTATTAACGCTCTTAACAAACCTCAAACTCAGAGCAGATTTATACTTAGAATCACCTGCTTTTGTTGCCTTGTCCTCCCCATGCTTTTCTTATTTAATTATAAGTCACGAGTAATAAAAGAATATATGGCAGATATGTGGTTTAATAATAACACAAATGTTCCAGTATCCATCAACCAGATACATGAACTATTTCTTTAAAATATTTCATAAGTTTGTTCCCTAAGGCCTCTTCTTACTGCTACTCTGGCCACCAGCTGTCACCCACTTTCACCTCTGCTTCCTTCCTCACATTAAAAACACTCGACAGACATCCACTTAGGGAACTTTTTTTTTTCATATATGGAGGCAGTGAAGTGTCTCTTCTGGCCTTTGCACTTGCTGATTAATAATTGTCCTATTTGTTATTTTCAGGCAATATAGATTTGGGGTTGGTTGAAACATTTAAATAGTGAGTATATAGATTTAAATACATTCAAGTTTGGATTTGTTCTTATGTTTCTTTTTCTTCTGAAAGTTTACAAATGACGTATTCATTTGAGGGGCCATTAACCATAGCACTGGTAGCAGAAAAATAATCGAATGTCTAGTGTAGACACAAGATGATCAAAACCAAAACCCTGATATAAGGAATCCCAAAGCTAGAAGAGGTGTATTGGAGCTCTTGACTGAAATCATAAAGCATCATAGCTCTTCCAAAGTCTCTGATGGATGGGTGTATATTTCTACTTGGTTACAGTCAAGCCACTTGGCTTACTTCTTCTATGACAGGTGGTTGACTGTTGTAGCTCAAGGTAGAGCAAGCTGGGATGGATGGTAGTTAGGATAGAGGTGGGAAGAAAAAAAAAA
>JAQQSO010000932.1:0-14740 GCA_028658305.1 Pachyuromys duprasi
CCAATATCTGCATAATCAACGCTTTAAGATACTTTTCCTGTGTCTCCGCTGAATTAAAATCTCCACTGCTTTTGGGTGTTTCTGGTGGGGCCATGGTGTCCTGATTTTTGTTGGGTGAGTTCTTTCGCCAATTTCTGGGCGTTTGTTTATATATTATCAGTGAGCTGTTTGTGCTTTAAGGCTGTACTTCAGTCTGAAACTGTGAGTCTCTTGTGTCAGGAGTATTCTTCAAGAAGATCAGGGATTTCAGGTGGTTTGTTATTGTTTGTTGTTGTCTCAGTTGAACTCTATTGTGGGCTCTGTGTGCCCGGCTTTGTGCTCTGTGCTAGAAGCTGTGAGCACTGCAGACTGGTCACCCCTCTGGTCTGGAGGTCTCGCTCCTCAGTCTTTTGAGATGTCAGCTGGGGTCTTTGCGCTCAGCCCTGTGATTGTTGCTAAGGGCTCTCCCCTGGAATGGAGATTTGGCGCCCCCTTATGGGCCAGGGGCTGTGCACCAGGGTCTGAGATGATATTTGAGGCATACACAATGGGTTTGGGTTGGTGTGCCTCCGCTGAATGCAGGCCTGTCTGAAATGGTGCCCGAGGCCTTCTCTGTCTGTCCTGTGGGCACACACAGGGACTGAGGTTTTTGCTGGCGGATGCGTGCAGTATTTGCCCTCAGTGTGCGGTCTGGCCAAGATGGTCTCCGGACCTTCTCCATCTGGGGTGGCTCTGGCGATTGGTGCACACCCACCGCATACCCGTGGGTTGAAGCATAACTCAGGTTCCTCCCAGACTTGCCTGCGGACTGGCACAGGGATTGATGTTTTGCTGGCGGAAGCGTGCAGCGTGCGCCCGCAGAGTGCAGACTGGTCAAAATGTTCCCCCGATCCTCTCAGACTGGGGTGGTTCTGGTGATCGGTGCGTGCCTGCAGCACACCCATGGGTTGAAGCAGAACCCGGGTGCAGTGTGTGCTCACAGTGTGCGGGTCAGTGAAAACAGTACTCGGTTCCTCCTCAGGCTGCCCCCGAGACTGTGTGATCCAGTCTATTATGGCGGATGCGGGCGCCCAGCGTGGCTGCTCATTCAGATCAGAGCTGTGCTCCGCTGGTCACCCGGAGATTTTTCCGGGGAATAACTGGGTGTCCCTAGGGTTTTCCCACTTGATTTTCTCACTGTGGGAGTTCTGCTCACCTGGCAATCACGAATGCTGGCATTTTAGGTCCCAGAGTTCAGTCTCCTGGTCGCTGCATTGTTTCTGCTGTCCTACTCCTCAGACACAGTGTCCTCTCGTGGCAGCCGTCTTGGATCTCCCCTAACATGAAGTTTTTATTGCTATTGCTCTGTAGTACAACTTGAAATAAGGGATGATCTTTTATTGTACTAGATTGTTTTCATTTTCTTTGTTTTTGTTTTTTGTTCTTTTCCATATGAAGTTGAGAATTGCTCTTTCAAAGTAGGTAAAAAAATTGTGTTGGAATTTTGATTGGAATTGTATTGAACCTGTAGACTGCTTTTGATAAGACGGCACTTTTTACTCCGTTAATCCTACTGATCCATGATCATGGGAGGTCTTTCCATTGTCTGATACCTTCTTTAGTTTCTTTCTTCAGAGACTTGAAGTTCTTGTCATCCAAGTCTTTTACTTGCTTAATTAGAGTTACACCATGATACTTTATTTTATTTGTGGCTATTATGAAGGATATTGTTTTCCTATTTTCTTTCTCAGCCTGCTTGTCAGGAGACAACTTCCTGAGCATAACATCAACATCTCAAGCATAAGATCAATGATAAATGGCACCTCATGAAACTGAATATCTTCTCTAAGTCAAAGGACCCTGTAAATAGAATAATACTGCAGCCTACAAATTGGAGAAAAGATCTTCACCAACCCTATATCTGACAAAGATATCTATATATCTATATATCTATATCTTTATATATTATATATATTAGTTAATTTTGTATCCAGCCACTTTGCCCAAGGTGTTTATCCACTGTAGGAGCTCTCATGTAGAATTTTGGGGGTGACTTAGTTATGCTATCATAGCATCTATAAAAAGCATAGTTTGACTTCTTCATTTAAAATTTGTATCCCCTTGATCTTTGTTAGTTTTCTTATTGCTTTAGCTAGGATTTCAAGTACAATGTTCTACTAGATACGGAGAGAGTGACAATACATCCTTGTATTGTCCTCAATTTTAGTGGAATTGCTTTAAGGTTCTCTCCATTTAATTTGTTGTTGGCTATGGGTTTAATGTATATTGCATTTATTATGCTTTGGTATGGACCTCATATCCCTGATGTCTCTAAGACTTTATCATGAAGAGATATTGGATTTTGTCAAAGGCATTTTCAGCATCTAATGATATGATCATGTGTTGGTTTTATTTTTTCAGTTTGTTTATATAGTGGATTACATTAATGGATTTTCCTATGTTGAACCATCTCTGCATCCCTGGGATGAAGCCTACTTGGTCATGATGGATGATGTTTTTGATTTGTTCTTGGATTCAGTTTGTGAGTATTTTATTGAGTATTTTGGCATCAATATTCATAAGAGAAATTGGCTGAAATATTCTTTCTTGGTTCAATCTTTGTGTGGTTTAGATGTCAAGGTGACTGTGGCTGCAGCATGATTTTGGCAGTGTTCCTTCAGTTTCTATTTTGTAGAATAGTTTGAGGAGTATTGGTATTAGCTCTTCTTTAATAGTCTAATAGAATTCTGCACTGAAAACATCTAGCCCTGGGAATTTTTTGGTTGGGAGATTTTTAATTACTGTTTCTATTTCCTTAAGGGATACAAGACTATTTAGATTGTTAACCTAATCTTGATTTAATTTTGGTAAATAGAATCTATCAGGAAAATAATTTATTTCACTTATATTTACCAGTTTTGTTGAGTATAGGCTTCTGAAGTAGGACCTAATGGTTATTTGGTTTTCCTCAGTATCTGTTGTTATATTTCCCTTTGCATCATGATTTTGTTACTTTGGATATTATATCTCTGTATTAAGTTAGTTTGGCTAAGGGTTTGTCTATCTTGTTGGCTTTCTCAAAGAACAAGCTTTTGGTTTTATTGATTGTTTGCATTGTTCTTTCTGTTTCTAAGTTATTATTTCAGCCCTGTTTGATAATTTCCTGCCATCTACTCTTCTTTGATGTGTTTTCTTCTTTTTGTTCTAGAGCTTCCAGATGAACTGTTAATTGCTAGTCTGTGATTTCTCCAATTTTTTTATGAAGGCACTTAATACTATGAATTTTCCTCTTATCACTGCTTTCATTGTGTCCCATAAGTTTGGGTACATTGTGCCTTCATTTTCATTGAATCCTAGAAAGTCTTTCATTTCTTTCTTTATGCATCCCTGACCCAGTAGTCACTGAGTAGAGAGCTGTTCAGTTTCCATTAGTTTGTAGCCTTTCTGTTGTTTCTGTTGCTGTTGAGTTCCAGCCATAATCCACTGTGGTCTGATAAGATACAAGGGGTTATTTCAGTATTCTTGTATCTGTTGAGGGCTCTTTTTGTGACAGAGTATATGGTCAGTTTGGGAGAATGATTCATGTAGTGCTAAGAAGAAGCAAAAGGTATACTCTTTTGTGTCTGGGTGAAATGTTCTGTAGATACATGCTTGACCCATTTGATTTATAATGACAGTTACTTTTTCTCTGTTTAGTTTCTCTCTATATATTCTATTCATTGGTGAGAGTGGGGTGTTAAAATCTCCCAGTAATAATGTGTGGGAATTAATGTGTAATTTAAACTTTAGTAATGCTTCTTTTACAAATGTGGTTGTCCTTGCATTTTGGGCATAGATGGTCAGAATTGAGAAATCATCGTTGATTTTTTTTCTTTGATGAATATGAAGTGCCCTTCCCTATCTCTTTTTGTTACTTTTGCTTTAACGTCTGTTTTATTAGATCCTAGAATACTAGTCCTAATTGTTTCTTGGGTCCATTTGCTTGGAAAACCTTTTTTCCATCCCTTTATTCTGAGGTAATCTTTCTTTAATGCTGAGCTGTGTTTCTTGTATGAAGCAGAAAGATGGATCCTGTTTTCATATCCACTCTGCTAGCCTGTGTATTTTTATTGGGGAATTGGTTCTATTGATATTAATGACCAATGATTATTGATTTCTGAAATTTTAATATTGGTGGTGGTAGTGTGAGTATATGTTCTTCCCTTATTTTGATTTTGCTGCAGTGACATTATTTATTTCCTGTGTTTTCTTGGGTGTAGTTACCCTTGTTGTATTGAAGTTTTCCTTCTAAAATCCTCAGTAGATCTGAGATAGTGGAAAGGTATTGTTTAAATTTGGTTTTATCATGCGATATCACATTTTCTCCATCTATGGTGATCGAAACTTTTGCTGGGTATAGTAGTCCAGGCTGGCATCTGTAATCTCTTAGGGTCTGCAAGATATGTCCAGGCCCTTCTAGCAATTAAAGTCTCTGTTAAAAAGTCTGGTATAATTATAATAGGTCTGCCTTTATATGTTATTTGACCCTTATCACATGCAGCTTTTAATATTTATTCTTTACTGTGTACATTTAGTGTTTTTATTATGTGGTGGGAGGATTTTCTTTTTTCAGTCTAATATATTTGGTATTCTGAAGACTTCTTGTATGTTTACAGGCATCTCTTTCTTTAGGTTAGAGACATTTTCTACTATGATTCTGTTGAAGATATTTTCTGGGCTAGGAATATTAGAGCTAGGAATATTCTCCTTCTTCTATTCTTATTATTCTTAGGTTTGGTCTTTTTATGGTGTCGTAAATTTCCTGGATTGTTTGTGTTAGAAACGTTTAAGATTTAGCATTATTTTTGACAGATATATCAGTTTTTCTGTTGTACCTTCTATGCCTGAGAGTCTCTCTTCCATATCTTTTAGTCTGGTAGTGATGATTGCATCTATAGTTCCTGTTTTCTCTTCTACATTTTCCATTTCCCGGATGGCCTCAGAGTATGTTTTCTTTATTGATTATATTTCCTATTTCAGGTCTTGAACAGTTTTATTCATTTTCTTTTCCTATTTTCTTGTATTTCCTTAAGGGATTTATTCATTTCCTTTACTTGTTTGATTGTCTTTTCCTGTTTTTTCTTTGAACAATGTATTCATTTTATGTTTAAAAGCCTCTATCGTCTTCATAAGATTAGATTTAAAGTTGTTTTCCTGTGCTTCATATATGTTATGACATCCAGGCTTGTTGCGGTAGGATACTTGGATTCTGATGATGTCATACTGTCCTGGATTTTGTTGAGTGTGTGCTTATGCTGTCCTCTAGTCATCTGGTTGTCTCTGGTTTTGACAGGCTTGGAGTTCCCTAGGAGTCCCTGATTGCTATCACCTTCAGTAGTTGCTAATGTCTGCCACCTCTGAGATTACAGGCAGAGCTGGGACCTAGGAATTGGCAGATGGAGGTCATGTAACAGGCTGGCAGTCCCTGATGGGTTCTACAATCCCTCTGGAATTGTAGGAAGAACTGGGGCCCAGAAAGCAGCACTTAGAGGACTTGGAGCAGCCCTCATCTCTTCTGCCAGCCTCTGGCTGCAGGCAAAGCTAGCCATCAGGAAATGGTGAACAGAGGTTACAGAACACACCTCACCTCTGCTCTGGTAGTCTCCAGTGGCTATTGTCTCCAGGACCACAGTCAGAGCTGGCACCCAGGAGTTGGTTTATGGACAGACCTCACCACTACTGGGAGTCCCCAATGGCTGCTGTCTCTGGAACCCAAGCAGAGCTGGCACCAGGGAATTTACCTCACCTCTGCAGGTTGTTTCCTATGGCTGTGATCTCTGGAATTTCAGGCAGACTCCCGTACTCTTTTCATCTAGACTTCTTTATATACAGACAGGGTTGCAGTTCTGATTTGTTATTACTATTACAAACAAATATAAACAAAGTTTCCCAAACAAGCCTCTTTTCATAATATACATACATACATACATTCATACATACATACCATGCATGCAGAGAGACAGTGGATCAGAGTTAAAAGGAATATGTGAGAAAGAAATAAAACTTAGGTCACAGAGCTTATACATTCAAAGAGAAAAGCAAGTATACAAGACAGTCTAACCCAATACCATGAATTTGACAAATGAATTTCTTAGACTGAAACAAAAAGATTTCAGCAAGGGACTAAAGCTAAGTCCCTTTGAGCATCCAATAATTTATAAGCAAAGAGACAAAAATCAAGGGAAATAATTGTTCATTGAGCTGAACACTAATTGGTCCCTATCAGTGAAGATTTGCCTGGGGCAATGGCAATCACTTTTTCTGTTAGACTAAAGAAAAAGACATTGCTGCTTGCTCGCCTCTGAGTCTCTCCTCTCTGTTGTTACATGTTCCCCTCAGCTCAGACAAGAGGGAGCCCATTTATAGGTGGATAATGCATTGACCAAGATTTTTGGTTCTTAGTTGGGTCATCTCCTGACTATTTATAAGCAAATTACAATGCATGCCCTGAGGCTTCAGGTCCACTCCAGAACAAAGACAGCACAGGAGGGACCAATTATCAAACTACCACCTGGAGTAAAACCATAAGAGTCTTGACCAATCCAGGATCAGGTCAGTCCCTCAGCCACACCAATCCTCAGAGCCAAACTCTATGCTATGTAATCCCAGGCCAAGCTCTGGCAAGGTCCTGGGGCTCCACATTTCATTAGATTCACACTGTAGACTTACTAAAGAAGACCTAGGGTTTTCCCTGTCTCATGGATTCCAAAATTGGTCTGTTTCCCACAGTTTCAGGGCATGCTCTTGAATCAGCCCTTAGGGACTTAGCACCCAGCACACCTATGGGATCACACAGCGATTCTCCAACCAAAAATCAGAGTGATGAAATGGATGAGAAAAACAAGACATAGCACATCTCACTTCGCTTTGAATCACATGCACAATATGAAGGTATGGACTATAGTCCACATACATTAACACAACCACAGAGCTGGGCACATACATACAAATTATAATATGCTTAAAGGGGGAAACCGAGAGTCTTTAGAACAATGCTGACAAATAACTAGAAAGAGGATGTCTTATCACTGGTGTAGTGGGTTTTGTTAGACAGCTTTTTTCTATTGTGGGGAACATTGTCAGCTCAGATTGAAATTTTAATGTAAGCATTATATGTATATTTACACATTGACTTATGTGAGATATAGGATTTCTTTTAGGTAGATAGTAGCATGATTCATTATAAAATTTCAGACATCCTTATTGAAGTTTTGCTTTCTTCCTTCTTCTGTATTTATCTTCCTCCACATCCTTAATTCAAGCCCCTTTCACCAATTTTCCCATTGCCTCCTATCATAAAAGTAAAGTGTATTTATAACACGATTCCTTGATTTTTCAAAATTGTTTTCTCTTCTTTGAGGGTATGCTAACGTAATTTTTTTCATTGGTGTGTTTTTCCCTGGGGGAAACTATTTCTTCTGCTCTCATTATATCTTATTACCTGTAGTTCTTCATGTAGACTTGAGGCCATTCCCCTGCTCGTTTTGGCATGTCCATTGTTGTCATCCTTGTTCAGATTGCCAACTGGTTATCCTAAAAACATATACATACAAGTAATATTATACAGACTGAGCAGGTTGTAGTTATGTGTTGTATTTTTAGGATAGAGATGTATATAGATATATGTATGTAACAACAATAAATTTTAAAAGGGCTGTGAATTTGAAATATAAGAAGGATAGGTATCTGGAAAGTTTTGGAGGGAAATAAATGAATGTGTAAATGATATAATCTCAAAAACATAAAAGAAATAAGTTTTAAAACAAGGACTCCTGCTACTTGAACACTGTGATTTATTTTACTTTCTATGTTCTATAAATATCCCTGTATAAATACACACTCTACTTCTATTTCTAAAATTCATTGAAACATACTTATTGGGGCAGTACTATACAATTTATATCATATATAACATGTATATATGTATATATATGCATTGCACACTCAAATCAGCTTGAATATAAATATCTCCTTTTAAAAATAGAAAATAAAACTGGGTTTGCTGGCACCAATTGGTCTTAGCCCTTACCACTTAACATTCCTTCTTTCTCTGTTGAAAAGCAAGTCAGAAAACACCACAGCTGCAGCTGTCACCGCAGGTTTCTTGATTTTAACTCCTCAACATTTACATGACGCCAATTCTGACTTTTTACTGCAGCTCTGTTCTATGTGACTCTCTACATGGAAGATCCTTCATCTTCTGTAGCCTCCAACTCCAGGAAGTTTTTATGAGTGTCACTGAGATTTTCAGATGTGAGAGGACATGACATCCTATTGATTTTCTCTTGTCTAATACACACATCCTCTGGGAAAGATGGTTCTTATCAAATTGCTTCTTGTGTGCCTTCAAAGGACAAACCAAAAAAAAAAAAAACAATTATTCAGAAACTCTAGGCGTTAAGAGCAACAGCTGCTGATGATAATGAGGTAGGATTTTGTTCTGAACTGTGTCACCTTTAATCACATTTCCTAGATAAGTTCCTGACCCTCTGAGTTGGCCTTAGTGGATACGACAGTGAGCAGAATACTGGAGATGGTGATGCAGGAGACAGTTAATTCAGTAACTTAACAAATCAATTTAAGTTGCTTTTGGAAGTTTAGCCTCTGATTATAGGAGTCGTAAGTGCTCACATGAGACACTTCATCTTTCTAATCATTGCAAACTTAAATGATGGCTATTTTTCTAGCCTTAATCTGGGCATTTCCATAAGCTCTTCCCTTACTAGAGGGCCTACTTGAAGCCTAAGATGTCCATCTGCTACATCTTTGTAGGGGGCCTAGGTCTAGTTCATGCATGGTCCTTGGCTAGTGATTCAGTCTTAGCAAGCCTCTCTGGGCCCTGGTTAGTTGGCTCTGTTTTTGTTTGTTTGTTTGGGTTTTTGTCAGCGTTATTTTTTTTTATATCTATGAGCACTTTATTTGCATGTATGCCTGCATGACAGAAGAGAGTATCAGATCCTATTATAGGTGGATGTGAGCCACTATGTAGTTGCTGGGCATTTCAGGACCTCTGGAAGAGCAGACAGTGCTCTTAACAGCTGAGACATCTCTCCAGCCCTGTGTTGGTTTTTGTTTGTTTGTTTGTTTTGAGCTCCTGTCATTCTCTGGTCCTTTTTCCTTTCCTGCTACCATTACCCAAGATTCCCTATGCATGGACCAATGTTTGGCTATGAATTTCAGCATCTGTTTTGATGTGCTTCTTGGTAGAGCCTCTCAGAGGACAACTCTGTCAGGCTCCTGTCTGCAAGCTTAGCAGAGTATCATTCATAGTGTCTGGGGTTGGCACTATGGGGGGGGTCTTTGGTTGGGCCAGGCATCGGTTGGGCATTCCCTCAATCTCTGCTCTATTTGCTCTATCTTTATCCCTGCACTTCTTATAAGCAGGGTAAATTTTGATCTATGTGTTTGTGGGTGGTTCTCTTCCAGTGAACAAGTGAAACAAGCATTGCCTGGATTAATTTAGCTATGCCATTGATAGTGTTTGAGGATCCACAAATTACTCTCTTTCTAGTCTTTAGATGACTAAAAAGAACCCGTGCCTGTCTGTCAGTCAGCGTCTGCTGCTGTAGCAAACAGAAGAATGTACATGTTGCTCCCTCAATAGTTGGACCTCTGTGCTCCTCAGTATGAAAATCTCAACTTGAGTCACAAACAGCAACCTGGTGATAAAATTTATGTATAATTTTATCATACATAAAATGATGTGGACACAAACTGCCAAGTCAACACCTCTCAGGACATTTTGTTAAAGGTCAGGCACTAGTAAACTCTCTTTGCTTCTGAAGAGATGGAGGGCAAGGATGGGCCTTGAAAACTGTTTTACAGCTATTAAGGCAGCTAGGGTAGAAAGACAGTAAAATAGAGACATAAGAGTTCCATTTAACTAAATGGATGTAAAGAGGGTTCTGAGACAACAGCTATCAGACTTCAGTAAAAAAAAATTAGCATCTATTAAATATCAGGAATTGTTACAGGGACTTGAAATGGAGCCATTCATTAACAGCTAATAAGCTTACAATTGCATGAAGCTCATATTCATAAAAAAGGTACATGTAAACAGTGTGTAAATACTAAAATTTCAGATATTATATTTAGCATGGAGATAACAAAGGTTTGACTGAGATAAAGAAGGTGGAAGAAGAGAGTAGGCATGATATGCTGCCAACAAAGGGACACCGAGCTAGCTGAGTTCCCATTTACCGGAAGTTTGTCATGAGCTGCCACACCCAAAAATGACTCTTATGTAGGAAACAGCTCATGGGGACTGCCTGTGTATGAACAAGCCAGGAGAGGCAAAGCCAGAATAATTGAAGGAGATGGTCAAAAAAAAAAAAGTTACTAGGTAAATTTCAACAGGTAAGGAAGACTTGTTTTTCTTAAGATTTTTTTTATAAAACTCTTTGTATGTGTTTGTATCTGCTTTCAGGCTTGCACATTTGAGGAAAGCGCCCTAGGAGACCAGGAGAGGACGATGGAGTCCCTGGATCTGGCTTTCCAGGTGGATATGTGCTGTCTATCCCATATGGGGGCTGGGAGGAGAAATCAGGTTCTCTACAAGGATAGTACCTACCCCCAACTGGTGAGCTATTCAGCTCAGATTGATTGTTGAAATGCCTTCTACTTGGTTAGCCAATTCCCTGTCTCTGAGAGGAACCCAGACCACAAGCCATCATAATAATGACATAGAACTCATAATCTAACCAACACAGCTGTCACTGATCTCTTTGGGTATTCTCATATATAATTTCTTTTAAGGGCAGCCCCCTCCCAAAGAAAGAAAATCCAAGTATATGTCATAGTCATTGCAAGCTTCTTCTGGAGGAAATTACCTCTGGCTGCTTGTTTTCCTGCATTCATTCAGCAAATCCTCAGCTTTCTTCATACTGTCAGGAATGACAAAAGGTTCCTAATTTCAGTTCATTCACTCACCCCAAGGACAGTTGTCACAGAAAATCTTACAGTGCCCTTCATCCCTTGAGAGAAAGCAACACATACGTCCATCCCTTGAGATGGGGAGCCATGTATTACCTCTCCTCTAACTCAACATATTAGATGACATATCAGAGTATAAGTCTCTTTACAAGTGTAATTTCCCTGCTTCGAGGTAGTTGTTGTAAGCATTGGCTTCTTATTCTTCCCTGCAACATTTAAATTTTCACTTCTCTGAACATTGTGCATCATTTCCCCTCCAGCATGAGCTAAACATAGACAAATACACTGAAAAAAATTAGTGGGAAGCCAGATTGGGATTCCATGTCAATGAAAACAAGTACTGCCTAACAGGTTTTCTCCTATTTAGAACACTACACGTGAATAACCACAATAGTTCGTACGATTTTTAAAGTTGGGGTACTAACTAGAAAGCAGGGACAGAGTAGTTGCTATTTGGAGTGAGAGATAACAGGCAATGTATACCATTTGTTCAGGAATAATGAGTGATGAGTGATGAGTGACTGTAAACCATATTTTTTCCTTGATTTTAATATGCTTCTCTCTCTCCACGTCCCAGGAAACTCACTGCCCATCTGTCAGTCCAGGACATGACTCTGTTTTGAGTCATGCTCCCTTTCAGCTGTTTTAAAGAAGATATTCTGCTAGGATATCTTTCTACTCCTAATTATTTACCACATCAGTCTTTCTGAAAAATGTTAAGCACCAAATTTATCATGCTATAAACACTTTTAGAATTGTTATTAGATTAACTCTCAGTATGGCATGCGATATTATCATTGTTTTTCATAGGCTGGCGACCGGATTGTCTTCTATCCTTAGACACTAGGACAGATTTCTTTGTTTCAGTAAGTATTTATTTATTTATTTATTTATAACAAAAAGTTTTTCAATCGAAATTTACTTTGAAAATTATAACCTGTGGCTTCACAGACATGGAGGACAAGCCTGTGACAGCAATTGCTGCATTTTCAGGATCCAGTTTAGTGTTTCTATAGGTACTCAACAAAAACTGGGTATGTACTAGTCTACCCCCCTTTCCTGTAGTCATTAAGACAAAAAAATGTCTATAAAATACACTTAGTTGTTGTTTTCACCACCAGAGAGTGGCCCCACATCCTTGAGCATGTTAAACGAGTTCACTAAGTTATATCCCTAACCTTCACATACACACATTAGTATTTGGTCAATGTATTGGATGATCTTACAAATGAATCAATGCATGCATTCAGATTTATTGCTCTGGATTAAAACTCTATTGTCATAAGTTTGATTTTGTGACATTCTGGTCTCATCTTCTAAAATTAATACTGCTAAAGGTAGTAACAAATAAAATCAATAATATGTCCCATGTTTCTATTATGATATAATAACTTATGAAAGTCAAAGTTTTGCATATATTTTGCATTATGTGTTTTTCTTTTGCTGAAGTTGCAGTGAAAGGGGAAGGAGGAAAGAGAAGTAGTAGGAGAAGGGAAAGAAAAAAGGAAAGGAGGAGGAGTGGAAGAGAAATTAGCTTAATATACTTTACAGCATGAGTTTTGAAATGGAGAAGATTATGTGATATCCATGTATACCAATGCATGCATCTTTGTAATGGCAGAAGAGAAACAGGGAGGAAGGGGTGTGATGGCAGAAGTCAGTATGAGCCAGAGCTTAAAGAATAATTTCTACTTTGAAAAATGAAGAAAGCACTACAAGCTAAAAAAATGAAGAATGCCTTTACAAGTTGAAAATTTTCCAGGAAATGATTCTTTTCTGTAGTTCCTTACTGAACACAGCTCTGTGAACTCATTTTGATTCCCTCCTTCAGAAATATATGGTAATACATTTATTAAGCCACAAAATCTTTGTTATTTTGTTGTAACTAACTTCAGGACACAATAAAACTGCTATTCCAAATTTTCTATTAATTCAATTTCTTTTTCAAAATACAAAGTTGGAAAATATTGAATTTAATGTTAGTCAGCATAACACATACTCACTTAGAACAACTATTACAAGACACATTTCTTAGTGATGAATAATTCACAGGAAATAAAACACGGTTAAAGTATTCAATTTAATATTTATTGACAAATGTATAAACTCGTGTCATTGTCTGGTCACTGTATAAAAATTTATACAGAGACTTAGAAGGTCTCTAAGTTGCCCTCCTATTTTCTCCTGAAATAGTGACCATCAATGATCGATCTTTCTACATTCAACTACAAGTTATAATTCATATAAATTAAATCCTTTTTATATACTTTACTCAGCAAAATGATCTTGGGTTTCATCCACAGGTCCCATATACAAGTGTGTTTTGTTTTCTCCTGTTGTTTGCTAACTAGGTTTAAGTAAATATACTATAATTCTCCATTTATTTCTGGGACACAATTATGTTGACTTAGTTATTACAAATACATTGGCTGCGTACAACCTTGCAGAAGTCCTTGTGCATTTCCATATGTCTGTAACAATCTTTATGCTTAACACGGAGGGGTTCCTGGGTCACCAAGGACTCCTTTTTTAGCTTCTAAGAAATTTCCATAAATTTCCCCACAATGGTTGCACAAATGAGTATTTTCAGCAATGTAGAATGATAGCCTTTTATCCACATCCTCACCAACTCCTTGGGTCTTTGTCTACCCCGTAGTAGTGATTGTGATGCATAGGAGAGGATCACTCCTGATATCAATGTGCATTCCTCTAGTGACTTTGTATCATTATTGCTGTTATTGTTATTATTTTATAATTGTTTTTCTGTAGATTTTTTTGGTTTCTTATACATTTTGGTTCTCAATTCCTTACAGAATGTGTACTGCACTAGTTACTTTTTTGATGATTGTGACAAATATCTAACAAAATAAACAATTTAAGGAACAACAGATCATTTGGGCAACAGTTAGAGATGAGTACTGTCCATTATAGCATGCAGGATGTGGTGGGAGCCACAGAGGGAAGCAGGACACATTGTATCTACAGTCAGGAAACAGAGAGAACAGGAGCTAGGGATGTGACATGGTGCTTGAACACCTCAAGGCCTACCCACTCAACCTCCTTCCTCCAACAGGACTATACAGTCTTTTTTTTCACATTTTGATGTGAATTTTATTCTTCTTAGTTCTTTATCTTCTCCTTATGATATTCCTGTCTCAAATGTAGTCTTTTAAATATCTATTTTCCCAAATATATTATTTTTTAATGTAATTTATTTATTTTTATATTAATCACAGGTTATATACTTTGTATCCCATTCGTAGCCCCCTCCTTTATTCCCTCCCACTTTCCCCATCCCTCCCTCATCTCTTCCCTGCCCCCCTCCAAGTCCACTGATGGGGGAGGACCTCCTCCCCTTGCATCTGACCCTGCTTATCATGTCTCTTCAGGGCTGGCTGCAGTGTCCTCTTCTGGGATCTAGCTAGGCTGTTCCTCCTGGATGTGTGTATGTGTGTGTGGGGGGTGGGGGGGGATGGTCCACAAGCCAGCCATTGAGTTCATGACAGAAATAGTCCCTGTTCCTCTTACTAAGGTACCGAGTTGGATACTGAGCTACCATGGGTCACATCTGAGCAGGGATTCTAGGTTATATCCATACATGGTCCTTGGTTGGAGAAACAGTCTCATAAAAGATCCCTGTGCCCTGATCTATTTGATCTTTGTGGAGCTCTTGTTCTCGCGAAGTCTTACTAACTCCCCCTATTTTCATATTATTCCCTGCCCTCTGCTGAAGGCAAGGACATTTGCTCAACCATGTTTGTAGCTGCTTTGTTTGTAATAGCCAGAACCTGGAAACAACACAGATGTCCCT
>JAQQSO010000940.1:0-11594 GCA_028658305.1 Pachyuromys duprasi
ACAGGGGTCTTTTATGAGACTGTCTCTCCAACCAAGGACCATGTATGGTTATAACCTAGAACCCATGTTTGTATGTAGCAAATGGTAGCTCAATACCCAAGTGGGTATACTAGTAAGGGGAACAGAAACTATTGTGGACATGAACTCAATGGCTGGCTCTTCGACCTCCCTGTCCCCCGAGGGAGGAACAGCCTTGCTAGGCCACAGAAGAGGATACTGTAGCCATTCCCGAAGAGACCTGATAAACTAGAGTTAGATGGAAGGGGAGGAGGTCCTCCCCTATCAGTGGACTTAGAAAGGTGCAGGGAGGAGATGAGGGAGGGAAGAGGAGGAAAGGGAGGAAATGTGGGAGGGGGCTATGGCTGGGATACAAAGTACATAACCTGTGATTAATATAAAATAAAAATGAAAAAAAAAGAGTCCCAACCTTGATCTCCAGTGAGTTTTCTATCCAGTGGAAAACAGAAGGGTCAGAAAAACTCACCACTAACAGTCTAGGATAACAAAAAGTAGAGTGAAGGTTCTCCAGGCAGAAGACAAAGGAGAGATATGATGCTATCTACAAAAATAATCCACCAACATTATACCTAACAGTCGACTGAATGCCGACCCTAGTAAGAACATGAGCAAAGCAAGAATATCTGCTCTCACTAATTCTACGCAACCACTATCTGAAACTCTGCCACAGCAATAAAACAAGAAAAAGAAATGGCAGAGTTTGGGAAAGAAGAAGCAAAATTACTTTTATTTGTGGCCAACATAGTTAGATGAGTAGAAGATCTTACAGAGTGTATGAAAAAAGCCTTGAGAGCTAGTAAGTGAGCATATCGATGTCATCGTAAGATATATGATCATAAAATATGTGTGGAAGAGTAAACTGCGGTTATGTATACTAGAAAACCAAGGGCTTGGAATTAAAGCATTAAAAACTACCAGTAACAATTCTTTTTTTCTTTTATATTTTTATTTAAGTGTTTGTGTGTGAGGGGGAAACATTAGCAGAAGTCAGAGGACAACTAGTCAGAGGACAACTTGTGGGAATCTACTCTCTTTGTTTGAATCAAGGGATCAAACTTACTTAGGTCAGCAGGCTTGGCAGCAAGTGCCATTACATAGTGTGCATCATTGCCAGACCAACAAGTTTTGAACTGTTCAATACCTCGGGAAAACGTGACAGAAGATATAAAATATACACATGTCCTTGTTCCTCGCCCCAACACCTGAGGCAGACCTTACCTGCAATTGCTTTGGGGTTCCCAGTATCATTCTATCTCTCTTAGTCAAACAAGGAATGGTTCCAAGACACTGCTTGAGTTTCCCACAGGCTGTTAACATGTCATCAACTTGCTTCTTGTACTGGACAGTTTTCATCAACTTGACACAAGCCAAAGTCATGTGAGAGGAGGGAACCTCAATTAAGAAAATACCTCCACAAAATAGGGCAATAGGCAAGTCTGTAGGACATTTTCTTAATTAGTGATTGATGGGGGAGGGTCCGGCCCATTGTGGGCAGTGCCATCCTTGGGCTGGTGGTCCTGGATTCTGTAAGAACACAGGCTGAAGAAACCATGAGGACCAAGGCAGTGAATGGCACTCTTCCATGGCTTCGGCCTCTGCCTCTCTCCTCTCTCTTCCTCCTATTCCTCCCCCCCTTCCCGCTTCTCTCTCTGGCTCTCTCTCTCTCTCTCTGCTTCCCTTTCTGCTTCTGCCTCTGCATCGGCTCCTGCCTCCAGGTCCCTGCCCTGCCTGAATTCCTGCCCTGACTTCTTTTGTTGATGAGCAGTAATATTGAAACATAAGACAAATAAACCCTTTCCTTCCCGACTTTCTTTTGGTCATGGTGTTTCATCACAGCAATCATACCCCTAAGATATAAATTGGTACCAAGAGTGGGGAACTGCTGTGACAGATGTGGCCATATTTTAGGGAGAAATGTGGCAGGATTTTTGGGACTCTGGGCTAGAAAAGCCTTTGAGTGTTGGGAGCTCAGTAGCCTGGTCTGTAGATGCTTGGAAGAAATGAAATTTGAGACAGGTGCAAAGGATGGAGGCCTGGCTTGTGAAGTTTCAGAGGGAAGCAAAGACTCCACTGGGCCATTTGTGTGAAGAATCCGTGCTGTCTGGTCAGCTGGAGCTGAAGAAACAGTTATGATTAACCAGGGGCCAGAAACACTACATTAAACCTTTGTTGTTCTAGGACAATGGCTGCTGCTTAGCTGAAGAATCAGCCGTGATCAACAGAAACCCAGTGTCACTGAGGTGCTGTCTTCTAGGAAGCGTTTCCTCAGAGTCAGCACACAGAAGCTGTGTTCCAGAGGCGGCCAGGGTTGTACCTTGTACTGGCAAGCCAAACTGGGTAATTTGTAGAGTCACCCAGGTGATGCTGGGTTTGAAGGCACGAAGGAGTCACTGTGCTCAGCTGAGGCTTGGCACTGTGAAAGGCCAGGGAGCATTCTGACAATGAATATTAAGACCAATGCACTGAATATTTGGAAATAAACCAATGCCCAAAACATGATAATTTGTCTGCTTTGTCTCAACACACTCCAGACTGAAATTGCCTCTAGTTCAAGATTCTTTAGTACCCATTGTTTTGACCACACAGAGAAGACACTGAATAGGTACATTCCCAATGAATAATGTAGGATTATGCTAACAGTCCACACAGAAAACATCAAGGCCAACCAGGTGGGTCACTGAGCGAGCTCAGAGGGTGAGGGCGTGTGTCACAAAACCTGATGGCCTGAGTTCAAGCCCCAGAACCCACAATGTTCAGAGGAGAATCAGCTCCTGAATGTTCTTGCTGCCCACCATGCATGCTGTGGCTTCCACAGGCACATGTGCGCAGGCACGCATGCACACATACCACACACACACACACACACACACACACACAAAATTAGGAATTTAAAAAAGCAACATTGCTTTTCAGCTTTTTGGCTAAGATCAAGTATAAAAAAAAGAAAACACCCAAGAGATATTAAAATTCTATTTATGAAACACGAGCAAACACTTGTTAATAGTTATTTTTTAAGTAGAATTCCAAGGGCTGAAGAGATGGCTCAGCAGGTAAGATCACTAGCTGCTCTTCCAGACGACCCAGGTTCAATTTCCAGCACCCACATGGTGGCTCAAAACCACCTGTAACTCGCATCCCAAAGGCACTGGTGCCCTCTTTGGGCCTCTGTGGGCACTGCATGCACACACTACACAGGCATACATGAAAGCAAGATACTTCTATGCATAAATGTTTTCACATTTTTCAAAATTTTAAAAAGTAGAACTTCAAAAAGTATAAGCAGCATAATCATAAAGTATTTTAAAAAGGGCGGAGGGAAATATTAGGAAGAACTGAATCAAATAGGAAAAGGTAGCCATCAATGTAGCCACCAAAATTCAACAAACCCCAGGCATTATGTGTCACTAGCCAAATGGGGTCTCTTTTCTTTTTTTCCTTGAATGAACATCTTACTACTTTAATGATTCAAGTATTTATGATCGAATGACACAAATGCTTGTGGTAATTAGAGCGCAGTGCCAACAGTGACATTGGGTATGTCTTCCTGGAGCCAAGTGGAGGAAAATCTTATGATTGAGAAAGGCCACCGGTAGGAGGGGTGTCATGTCATTGCAACCAGAGATGAGGGATGAGATGATGGAGAGCACTGCAGAATCAGTTATGAGTTTGAAGAGCATTGCCCCAATTACAACCAGCCCCAAGCAAAGCACAGAGACAAGGCTTGTCACAGGCTGAGGGAGGGGGAGGTCAGATGGGGCTAGAGGGACACACAAGAAAGGCCTTCCGTGGGAAAAAACCTGAGTCGGTGTTTTCTGAAGAGAGAAGTTGCCTCTGCCCGTCGCCTCCTGGGATTTTATACCCTAAAATTGCAATACCCAGCTGTGCAAACCACAACAATTCCTGGCCCGGCGACATATGTCCGCTGGTACAATAGTGGCAAGAACAGCATGGAAGTAACCGCCCACTCTGTGTTGCATTTAAGTCCTGCTCCACAAGATGAAACCCATATCTGTACCATTTTGGGGGCCAAGAATCTATGGTTAGACAAGTCATAAGCCCTAGGACAGACCCTGCGACTATTATGCTGCTAAATGGACACAGTATTAAACAGACTCCTAATGTCATATCATAGCCACAGATCATTGCATCTTTCACTTTTCATCTAAGAAGCTTCTATTTGCAATAGATGGTGATGAACATATAAACCCACAACTGGTCAAGATGCAGAGAAAAAGAGAACACTTAGATGAGATATTGCACCCTCTAGCCAAAGGCTCAGCAATCCCTGGGGAAGAGGGAGAGGTGGTGGGTGACTACAAGAAAACATCTGGACACATCAGAGCAGTTGTGCCTATGAGCTCACAGGAGTTGTGACAATACATACAAACGTGTGCAAGGCCAATCCAGATCAAATCTCAGCGTGGAGAGGGTAGTTGGGCAGACAGTTCCATTCTTGGTGGTGAAAGATGAGGAAGAGTCGGTTTTCTCGAGAGTGTAAGCCCCTGGTAAGTCGACCACACTCCAGTGGAAGGCCCCACATGCAAAAGCACGAATTGGTCTTGAAAGGTTATAGGGAGAAAGGTATGCAGTCAGGCGGCTATGGAAGCAAGGGATCTTGGAAGAGTTGAAAAGGAGTGATAAAACCAAAACATGTTTGTTGTAGTAAATAAAAAAAAATGAGTGTTGGGCTATATCATGTTTATTACTAGCCCTAAGACTATCCCGGTGGTACTATTTAACCTGCTATCACAAATAATAAGACACAGACACATGTTAAATTTATAATTGCCGTATTTACCTTGGGCCGGGCAGATATTTCACCTACGCTGTCTCAATAACCTCGCCATCCATCTCCCAGCCCCATCCAGTGCCATCCGCCATCATCATCCTCATCTGAACTATTTTCCATACATGATCTTATAAATCCTTGCTTGTATTCTTTATCTGGGCCTTTCCATACCATTATTGGAGTCCCTTCTCCTCGCCCATATGGTTTCTTCTCCATGCTAACCCACTGTGGCATCCTTCTTCCTCCTTTCTTCCTGGCGTCCAGCAGTCTCCTGTGAGTCTCTCTTGAACCCTTAGCCACGCCCACCCCATTCTGCCCTGCCCAGGTATAGGTTGATTAATCAGCCAATCAGGTATGTCTTAGGGAGGTTTACAAAACAAGGATAGGTGTAACCAGGTCGTGGGGAACAGTAACCGGCATCAGACCAATCTCCAACACGTGGGGGTGGGCTAGGCGGTCTCCTATGCTCAAGCTCTGCCCAGTGTGGCACACGCCCTCCTTCTGCTGCCTGTGGGTCAAGATGTAGAACTCTCAGCAACTCCTCCACCGCCATGTCTGCCTGCGTGCCACCGTGACTGACTGACTAACCCTCTGAAACTGTAAGCCATGCTCAATTAAATGTTTTCCTTTTTAAGAGTGGTCATGGTCATGGCGCCTCTCCACAGCAGTGGAGCCCTAAATGAACCCTAACTAAGACAGGGATGTATTGATCTTTGATCTTTGTTTTCCTTAATTTGAGTCCACCATATATGAATACTTGCCACACCTCTTCCCATCTAGGTCCTCCAGTCTCCCTAACCATCACCTTTCAAAGTTATGACCTCTTCAAGCTTTATTTTTGTTACACACACACACTCTCCACACTGAATCTAGTTAGTGTTGCCCTTCCTTGCACTCGTTTAGGGTGACCACTTAAGATTGGGGTGTTGGGCTCTGAAAAGAAAAAAAAAGATGAAAAAGGAAAACTGATTCTCCCTCCCTCAGCAGCCATGGGTGGCCTGTATTAAGCTTCCATCTTAACAAAAAGATTTAAGGTAATTTTAGGATGGTTTTAAAGATTAGAATAACAGTTGTCTGATAACAAATGGTGATTATTAGATATTTATATTATGGTACTTCAAGTCTTTTAAATTTTGTGTAATTTCTCTAACGTGTCTGTGGTGGTGTGAACAGGAATGGCCCAACAGGCTCCTGTAGTTGAATGCTTGGTCACAAGAGTGTGGCACCAGCTGACAGGGATGAGGAGGTGTGGCCTTGTTGGAGGAAGTGTGTCACTGGAGGTGGGCTTTGGGGTTTCAAAAGCTCCAGCCGGGCACAGTGTCCTTCTCTTCCTGCTGGCTGCAGATGAAGATGTAGAACTCTCAGCTCCTCCCCAGCACCATGTCCACTGTGTGCCACCATGCTTCCCACCATGACGATAAACTGTAATCCAGGCCCAATTAAGTACTTTCCTTTGTAAGAGTTGCCATGGTCGTGGTGTTTCTTCACAGCAATAGAACAGTGACTAAGACAGTGTCCTAACATGTGACCATTAATTGGACACTTGGGGCCTTTTTGATTTGTTGTTTATGGCTACAGTTTCACAGCAAGGCATCACAGAACCATGGGTCTGCAAATCTACCCTCCCTTTAATGGGACTGGCAGACACACAGCATGGCTCAGACAGCAGCTGCTTGGAGGAGATCATCCGCATGTCTTTTCCAGCAGGATGAGTATAAGTCCATCACTTTATGGGTCTGTCTTTGTCCCCTCCCACAGCCCCCTGGGAAGTGCAGAACGTCGGTGTTACTCATTTTATAATCCCTGTGCCTACTACAGTGCCCTGTCCACATTAATCTCAACAACAACAACAACAAAAGCTTGCTAAACACCGGCTCAAGCTCCCCCATGGCTGCCAGAGCCCCAGGGTTTGCACATGGTGGGAGGGGATAGAAATGGGTCAGGTGTTTGGTCGTGAGGTACAGCACTCCTTCTGAGGCAGATCTGGGTGGACTTCTGTGAGTTTGAGACTGGCCTGGTCTGCCTAGGAAATTCCAGGCCAGTCAGATTTTTACGGTGAGGCCCTGGGGGGAAGGAGTCAGTTAAGGGGCTGGAGCACAGTTCGGTGGTAGAGCGCTCGCCCAGCACACAGTAGGCCCTGGCTTATCATGAGGTGGGGTAGCTCATGCGGAGTCCAAATGGTCTCATCTTTATTTCCTCAGAGGGAATCTGATAATTACTTGCTTGGTAAAAACAGGAAAAAGTTCAGACCAATGAGCAATACTGTTAAGATTTTTTTAAAACAAATCCCCCTAATAATGATTATATATATCTTCTTAACCAGCTTGAGAAATTTTACCTCAACAATATTTTTCTTATCGACTTAATGTTAGTCAATAAGGTCAAAATTATTTCCTTTTAAAGTATTGTTTTTTAAATTTTTATTTATCTTTATTTTATTACAGTTTCATTTTGTATCCCCTCTGCAGTCCCCTCCCTCATCTCCTCTCAGTCCTACCCACCCTGCCTCTTCTCCCCCTATGCCCCTCCCCTAGTCCATTGATAGGGAAGACCTCCTTCCTCCCCTTCTATCTGACCCTACTTTATCAGGTCTTATCAGGGCTGGCTACATCCTCCTCCTCCATAGTCTGGCAAGGCTGCACCCCACAGGGGGAGGTGATCAAAGAGCCAGCCACTGAGTTCATGTCAGAGACAGCCCTTGTACCCCTTAACAGGGAATCCACTTGGAAACTGAGCAGCCAATGGGCTTCCTTTGAACAAGGGGTCTAGGCCCTCTCTATGCATGGTCCTTAGTTGGAGTATCAGTCTCTGCAGGGACCCCTGGGCCCAGGAGTATTGTTAGTGCTTTTCCAGTTATCATAGAATATATATCTTATATAGAATATACATATATATATCATATGTATTTTTTTTGTTTTTGGAGACATGATTTCTCTGTGTAGCCTTGGCTGTCCTGGACTCACTTTGTAGACCATGGTGGCCTCAAACTCCGTGATCAGCCTGCCTCTGCCTCCCTGAGTGCTGAGATTACAGGCATGTGCCACCACACTCAAATATATATTTTATATAATAAAAATATAAAACAAAAAAATTTTAATGCCAAGAGTGTGCTGGAGAGATGGCTGAGAAGTTCTAAGCACTTGTTGCTCTTCTAAGGAACCAGAGTTTGGTTCCCCACACCCACATGGGAGCTATCAATTGTCCGTGACTCCAGTTCCAGCAGATTGGATAGCCTTTTCTGGCCAAACACTGCACACACATGGTGCATGGACATACATGCAGGCAAAACAACCAGAACATACGAATAGATCTTTTTTTTTTTTTAATGAACCATTGAGTGTAGAGAAATTCCTTTGTGTTGGAGCTTTGGATATTTTTAAAGGATGCTTTATTATTCAGCCACATATCTTATAGAAATGCAGCCTAACACACCCTCCTACTTTCCTTTCCGGCTTGATCATAACTGAAAACGTCAACAGATGACGAGACAGTCCTTGTCAAGAAGGATTTGATGGACAGAATGGAGGATGTGCCCTGCGGACTTAGGGTGAGGGCCGACACCAGGCTGAAAAACCTTCAGCAGAATGATGGGGCTGTAGGGTGAGGGGTTCCGGGGCTGGGCTGGGGGTCCTGAGTCCCAGAGGCACTGTCCCAGGTTCATGCAGCTCTGTAAAAAAACAACCCACCGTTTTCCAAGTCATGCTCTGCAGCCAACTTTACAGTCTGAGATAAGCAATAAATTTAAATCAGCCATTATACTAGACTCTCAGTCCAGACAGTCTGAGAGCTTTCCCTGGCTCATTTATATTTGAATAAGCATATATGTGTGTATTATTTTTACCAGCATTTCCTAAAATTTAAATCACTGTCATGCCCAACACACACACTCTCTCTCTCTCACACATACACACAGGCCCTCATATTCACACATACACCCATGCACACAAGCTCATACACAGACACACACACACAGACATAAAACACACAAACACAAACACGCGCACATCATGACAAACTGATAACACTTGATGACAAATCTCTTAATCACTTAAATTCACTCATGTGTCTTTTTTTCCCCAATCTCTCCCACTAAGAGAAAACCCAAGAGAAAAGCACTATTCCCCTCCTCCACCCATCGTGACACCAACGACAATGTAACAGGAGTGTCCCTTTGTGCCAACAGCTTGCAGACAGCTTCCTTGGAGCTGGCTTTGGCTGCCTGGAGCACGGCCGAGGTTTAATGAGGCCTTCCGGACTGAAGGGCACAGCGGTGTGCTGAGTAACGGATCTCTACAGAGAACCAGCACGCTGATCCCAAAGAGCTGCAGATGGCCTGGCGACAGCCGAGACAGCTTAATAGAAGGGACAGGAGGAGGCCCCGTGACAGCTCTTCATAAAGGCAGTCATTTACACAGCCAGGTACCCGCCTGAGGATGCTGGGAAGCAAGCAGAGCCTGTGCAGCAGGCAAGTAATTCCATAACCTGCTCACTCCCCACAGCCCTGGCCTCACATCTTCCTCTGATTCCGAAAATATTAGTCACCTTTCATAGAAATGTCAGGGCAAAGGATGAGAGACAGGAATCGCAGGAAAAGTTTCAATATGAAAAGCACTGTTCTTTTTAAACTAGAAATATTGAGTGTCCTGTGCCTAAGGACTCTTTAGATGTGCATAGATATACATATATATGCATATATGAATGAGTGATTGTATAACTCCACTCCGCTGACATTCATTTTCTTACTATAGGCTAGAACTTACTGTGACATAAAATGGGGGCAAACCAATTCTTTATCAAGAGAATTAGAAACAAATAACTACAAAAAGCAAACCCGCCCTAGGTCTAGTCTTGTTCCTGCTACTGTGGAATCCTAAGAGAGTGACCAAGGTCTCACTTAGCTGATGCTAGCACATGGAAACTTCTGTGGGTAGACATTTCCCAGGCTGAAATCCATTTCTCCAGACTCTGAGAATTGCTGAGATTTACCAAGCACAGTGGCTTACATCTGTAATCCCAGCACTTAAGGAAGAGAGGCAGGGGGATTTCAACAATTAAGAGGCCAGTCTAATCTTCACAGAGAGTACTGGGCCAGACAGGGGAGAACAAAAGGCTGAGATTCAAAATTGCTTAGTGATTTCTACAAAGAAGTCATAAACCAATTATAACTCTTGTTCTTCGGAGAACAGAGCAAGTGAAATTAGATGTCAGTTGGAATGGAAAGAGACTAGAAATTTTCATCTTAGGGAAGAGAAAAACTCAAAACACTATTCAACCTTCACCAGTCAAGATCCATGGGAGATTAAGGCAATGGAGAATAGAGTTTGGAGGGTAGCATCTTCCCTCAGCAGAAGGGTGGGAAGGTAGGCCTGTGCCCAGACCTTAGCTTCCAAACACGATTCCCATGGCAATCCTTGAAGGGGGTGCTTCAGGTCTCCCCTGGGGTAGGGAGGAGGTGAGTCAGGCGCCTGGTTGGACCAGAAAGCAAAGAATCCCTCATAGACTCATGGAATAGGTCAAAATGTAAGGCGGCATCAGGAATTTCCTACAGGCCAAACCTAGGGTGATGGGAGCATCTGAAGGAGTAAAGACAGTGGAAGAGTACAGGTTTCTAGATTCAATCCTCACCACTGGATAAAGAACAGAAGATAGATAGACAGACAGACAGACAGACAGACAGATAAATGATAGAGATATAATTAAAATCCAGAATGAAAGCCAAAAACAATGAGAAAATAAGAGTGTAACAAAGAATTAAAACTGTCTTTACAAAAGAATGCCAAGCAACATATGAACATTGATGAAATAATAATAATAATAATAAACTAATAAAAACACACGATTGAGCAACCCCCAGAAAATCATTATTTTAGGCAAAGGTCATAAATGGATGCAAAAAGTACTTGGTGAAAATGATTTTTTTCTTCACTTTATTTTATTTACTTTTTACATGTATGGGCGACTTGCCGCTTGTATGTCTGTGCACCATGTGTGTGCAGTGCCCAGAGAGGGCATTGGATCAACTGAGCCTGGAGTTATAGCTTCGGAGAGCTGTCATGTGGGTGCTGGAAATCAAACCTGGGTGCAGTCAGTGCTCTTAAATGCTGAGCCATTTCTCCAGCCCTAAAAGTAATTTGTATGCAAGAACTCATTCTTACTACTAAATTTTCCAGTTCCCAAACCCAGATTTTAGAATGAACACCGCACAGCTCATCTAACCAAAGGGCATCATGGGAAACAGACCTTTACTTTATAATAGCACAGGGGGACTGGGCAGCTGGATGCCGTCCATGTGGCCACTGTTTCTGCTTGGAAACACCAGGCTGCAACTGTCCTACTGTCTTCTCCTGGGCTTTATAGACAATAAAAAGCAACTTAGAGAAAGACAACCCAGAAAATTTGGGCCGTATTTCTTTAACAAATGGTGTGTGTGTGGCAGGGGAGAAGAGATTCAACTATTGATCAAAAGAAAATGGAGAACCATATCGGGCAAATACAATGTTAAGATCACTCTCTGTATCCTGATTCGAACTGTGAAAAGTATTTATGAACTGGGAAGCTGGGCAACACTGACCAGACATTAGATAGTAAGGGGTTGCTATTAATTTTTTAAGGGTGTTATTGTTATGGATTTATAAAGAAAGGTAAATATTGAAGAAGTTATAAGTAAAATAACACAACAGCTGGATTTTACCACAAAATATTCAAGTAGGATGACAGTGGAGGTCTGCGCATCAAACAAGAATGATCCCATATGGATATTTGCCTAGTGTGGGTGGGTGATGGGCTT
>JAQQSO010000941.1:0-11284 GCA_028658305.1 Pachyuromys duprasi
TATGTTAATCCTACCAATCCATGAGCACGGGAGTTCCTTCCACCTTCTAAGATCTTCTTCAATTTCTTTCTTCAGAGATTTGAAATTTTTTTCATATAGATCTTTCACTTGCTTGGTTAGAGTCACCCCAAGGTATTTTATGTTATTAGTGGCTATTGTGAAGGGTGTTGTTTCCCTAATTTCCTTTTCGGCCCTTTTGTCTTTGGTGTACAGGAGGGCTTCTGATTTTTTGAGTTGATTTTATATCCAGCCACTTTACTGAAGGTGTTTATCAGTTGAAGGAGTTCTCTGGCTCCTGGAAGCTAATTAAGCTTAGATGTTTACTCAGTGCATTCTGCTTATTGGTGTTATTATTTGAGTTTTTAAGAGTCTTGTATGTATTTTAAGGTAATTTTTTTATCCTTTTAACATTCTTATATTGTTGTAGAGGTATTATTTATATTATGTTATCTAAAGCTATGTTAATGAAACAAGTTCTTGGTTTGTATCAACTGGGAAACCTGTAGATTGGATGAATGTTGGGACTTATACAAATGCCCTTTTTTAGAAATTCTAAAAAAAAAATCTCTTAATGAATAAATAAAAATGACCATTTTTCCCAGAAGTGTATACCTTCTTTCCATCACTTCAAGGAACCTTCTAAAAAACTGAACCTATACTCTGGCACAAGCAAGCCTCAAGAGATATGAGAAGATCAAAGTAATACCTTTTATCCTCTGAGAACACCAAGGCCTAAAACTAGACTTTAACAACAGAAATAACAGAAAACATGCATACATCTGGAAACTAAACAAATCTCTACTCAATGACAGTTTGGTCAAGGAATAAATGAAATAAGTAATTAAGAGACTTAATAAAATTCAGAAAAAATGAAGGCACAACTTACCCAAACTTATGGGACACAATGCAAAATAGTAGAGTTCATAGCACTAAGTGGCTCCAAAAAGAAGACTGAGGCATCTCATACAAGTAACTTAAGTAACTTAACAGCTCACCTAAAAGCCCTAAGGAACAAAAAAATGAAGGAGACAAACCCAAGAGGAATGGACAACTGGAAATATTCGAACTTGGAGCTGAAATCTATGAATTAGAAACAAAGAAAACAATTCAAAGAAACAATGAAACCAAAAGCTGTTTCTTTGAGAAACTCAACAAGATAAACAAACCCTTGCCATACTAACAAAAAGACAAAGAGAAACTATCCAAACTAGCAAAAATAGAAATGAAAAAGGGAACATAACAACAGACACTAGGGAAAAATATCATTAGGTCTTAATACAAAAGCCTATATCCTCCAAAATTAGAAAATCTAAATGAAATGGTCATTTTTTCTAATTCATTCAATTTATCAAAATTAAATAAAGATCATATAAATAAATTAATAAGTCTTAAATTCCCCAAGGAAATAGAAGAAGTCAAAAGTTTCCCTGCCCCCCCCCCAAAAAAAAAGAAGCCCAGGGCTAAAGATGGTTTTAGTGCAAAATTCTACCAGGCCTTCAATAAGACATAATTCCAATGCTCTTCAAACTATAACACAAAATAGAAACAGAAGGAACATTACCAAACTCATTCTATGAAGCCACAGTCGCCTCGATACCTAAACCACAGAAACACCCAACACTAAAAGAGAACTTTAGACTTATCTCTCTTACGAATATTGTGCAAAAATATTCAATAAAATACTTGCAAACTGAATCCAAGAACACATAAAAGATATTATCTACCATGACCAAGCAGGCTTCATCCCAGGCATGCAAGGGTGGCTCAATATAGAGAAATCCATCAATGTAATCAACCCTATAAACAAACTGAAGGTGAAAAACCACATGATTATTGCCTTAGATGCAAAAAAAGCATTTGTAATCATCGAACATTCATTCATGGTTAATGTCTTGGAGAGATCAGGAATACAAAGCATATACCTAAACACAGTAAAGGCCATATACAGCATGCCTATAGCCAAATTCAAAGTCAATGAATAGAAACTTAAATCAATCCCACTGAAATCAGGGACAAAGCAAGGCTGACCACTCTCTCCATATATCTTCAACATAGTACTTGAAGTCCTAGCTAGAACCATAAGACAACTAAAGGAGATCAAGGGGATACAAATCAGAAAGGAAGAAGTCAAAGTATCACTATTAGAAATGATATGATAGTATACATGAGCGACCCCCAAAATTCAACCAAAGAACTCCTTCAGCTTATAAACACCTTCAACAAAGTGGCTGGTTACAAAATCAACTCAAAAAAAAATCAAAAGCCCACCTGTATACCAAAAACAAAAAGGCCAAGAAAGAAATTAGGAAAACAACACCCTTCAAAATAGCCACTAATACCATAAAGTACCTTTGAGTGACTTTAACCAAGCAGGTGAAAGACCTGTTTGAAAAAATCTTCAAGGCTCTGAAGTAAGAAATTGAAGAACATATCAGAAGATGGAAAGATCTCCCATGATCATAGATTGGTAGGATTAACTTAGTGAAAATGGCCATTCTGCCAAAAACAATCTACAAATTCAATGCAATTCCCATCAAAATACCAATACAATTCTTTACAGACCTTGAAAGAAAAATTCTCAACTTCATAGGGAGAAACAAAAAACCCTGAATTTCCAAAACAATTCTGTACAACAACAGATCATCTGGAGATATTTCCATCCCTGATCTCAAGCTGTACTACAAAGAAATAGTAATAAAAATGAATGAATGGTATTGGTATAGAAACAGATTGGTGGATCAATCAAAGACCCAGAAATAAAGCCACACGCCTATGGATACTTGAATTTTGACTAAGAAGCCAAAACCACTCAATGGAAAATAGCCTCTTAAACAAATGGTGCTGGTCCAACTGGATGTCTACATGAAGAAAAATGAAAATAGATTTCATATTTATCACCCTGTACAAACTAAAGTCCAAGTGGATAAAAAAAAACCTCAACATAAAACCAGTCAAATTAAATTGATTAGAAAAAAATATAGGGAAGACCCTAGAACTCAGTGGCACAGGTGACTACTTCCTGAACAGAACACCAACAGCACAGGCTCTAAGAGCAACAATAAGTAAATGGGACCTCATAAAACTCAAAAGCTTCTGTAAAGCAAAAGACACTGTTGTCAGAATTAAACTTCAGCCTACAGACTGGGAAAGGATCTTCACCAACCCTATATCTGACTAAGGGCTAATATCCAGTATATATAAAGAACTCAAGAAGTTAAAAAATCAACAAATCAAGTAATCCAATTAAAAATGGGGTACAGTGCTAAACAGAGAACTCTCTGTAGAAGACTGTAGAATGGCAGAAAAACACTTAAAGAAATGCTCAGCTTCCTTAGCCATCAAGGAGATGCAAATCAAAATGACCCTGAGATTTCACCTCACACCCATCAAAATGGCTAAGATGATAAACTCAAGCAACATCACATACTGGAGAGGTTGTGGAGAAAGCAGAACACTCCTCCATTGCTGGTGAGAATGTAAACTTGTACAACCACTTTGGAAATCAATCCCTCACTATCTCCGACAATTAGGAATAGAGCTTCCTCAAGATCCAGCTATACCACTCCTAGGCATATATCCAAAAGATGCTCAAGTACACAGGGGCATTTTTTCAACCATGTCTGTAGCAACCGTATTTGTAATAACCAGAACCTGGAAACAACCCAGCTGTCTCTCAACTGAGGAATGGATACAAAAATTGTGGTACATTTACACAATGGAAGACTACTCAGCAATTAAAAACAAGGAAATCATGAAATTTGCAAGCAAATGGTGGGACCTAGAAAACATCATCCTACGTGAGGTATCCTAGAAACAGGAAGACATAAATAGTATATACTCACTTATATGTGGAAACTAGACTTGTATGATAAGATAGCCTAAATATACTAAAATCTGTACACCTAAAGAAGCCAAACAAGGAGGAGGACCCAGGGTTAGAAGATCAATCCCTAATTAGAAAGACAAATAGTATGGACATTGGAAGTAGGAGAAAAGGAGAAGCAAGACAGAAGCCTACCATAGAAGCTCTCAGAAAGACTCTACTTAGCAGTATATCAAAGCAGATGCTGAGCCTTATAACCAGACTTTGGGCAGACTGCAGGGAATCATATGAAAGAATAGAGAGTTAGTAACACCTGGAGAGAACAGGAGCTCCACATGGACCAAATATGTCTGGGCTTGTCTAAGAGTGATTCTCCAACCAGGGACCATGCATGGATGTAACCTAGAACCCCTGTTTAGACGTAGCCCATGTCAGCTCAGTATTCAAGTATCTTCCCTAGAAAGTGGAACAGGGACTGTCTCTGGCATGAATATGGCTAGCTCTTTGACCTCCCCAGTCCCCCTTGGGAGGGACATCCTAGCTAGGCCACAGAGGAGGACATTGCTGCCAACCCTGGTGAGACCTGATAAGCTAAGTTCAAATGGAAGTGGAGGAGGACCTACCCTATAAGTGGACTTAGAGAGATGCAAAGAGGAGATGAGGGAGGGAGGTACAGCTGGGACACAATGTAAATAAACTTTAATTAATATAAAAAACTATATAAAACAACTATTCCACTAATAAACAGAAGGAACATTACAAAACTCATTCTATGAGGCCACAGTCACCTTCATACCTAAATAAAATAAAGAGCCAACAACAACAACAACAACAACAACAACAAAACAGAACTTCAGGCCAATCTCTCTTATGAACATTTTTGCATAAATACTCAATAAAATACTTGCATAGGGAATCAAGAACACATAAAAGATATCACCCACCATGGAAAAGTAGGCATGATCCCAAACATGCTGGGGTGGTTCAATACATGGAAATCTATCATTGTAACATAACATATAAACTAACTGAAAGAGAAAAACCACATAATCATCTCCTTAGATGCCGAAAGGACATTTAACAAAATTCAACACCTATTCATGTTTAAAGTCTTGGAAGGATCAGGAATACAAGGCACATACCTACACATAGTAAAGACAATATATAGCAAGCCTATAGCTAACATCAAACTAAATGGAGAAAAACTTAATTCAATCACACTGAAATCAGGGACAAGGCAAGGCTGCCCTCTCCACATCTCTTCAACATAAAACTTGAAGTCCTAGCTAAGACAATGAAAGGAAATCAAGGTGATACAGATAGAAAAGGAAGAGGTCAAAGTGTCACTATTTGCAGATGATATATATGTATATGATAGTATACATAAGTGACCTTAAAAATTAAAGCAGACAATTCCTTCAGTTGATAAACACCTTTTAAGTAACGTGACTGAATACAAAATTAACTCAAAAAAATCAGTAGTCTTCCTGTATATGAAAGACAAGAGGGCTGAGAAAGAAATTAGGAAAATTACAGACTTCACAATAGTTACAAATAGCATAAGGTACCTCGGTGTGACTCTAACCAAAAAGGTGAAAGACCTGTTTGAAAAAAAAAAAAAACTTCAAGTCTCTGAAGAATAAAATTGAAGAAGATATCAGAAGACAGATGTCCTATACTCATGGATCGGTAGGATTAACATAGTGAAAATGGCCATTCTGCCAAAAGCAATCTACAGATTCAATGCAATTACCATCAAAATACCATCACAATTCTTTACAGATCTTGAAAGAACACTTCTCAAATTCATATGAAAAAACAAAAACCCAGTATTGCTAAAACAATCCTGTACAACAACAGATGGTCTGGTGATATCTCCATCCTTCATCACAAGCTGCACTGCAGAGCAATAGTAATGAAAACTGAAGTCGCATTTATTGATTGTTGATCTTAGAGCCTGTGCTGTTGGTTTTCTTTTCAGGAAGTTGTCTCCTGTGCCAATGAGTTCAAGGCTATTCCCCACTTTTTCTTCTAACAGGTTTAGTGTGTCTGTTTTTATATTGAGGTCTTTGAGCCACTTGAATTTGGAGGCAAATGGTGGGATCTAAAAAAGATCATCCTGAGTGATGTATCCCAGAAGCAGAAAGACACACATTGTATATACTCACTTATGAGTTCATATTAGACATATAATATAAGATAATCTTACTAAAATCTGTATATCTAAAGAAGCTAATCAAGAAGGAAGACACTGGGTAAGATACTCAAACTTCATCCAGAAAGGCAAAGACGACAGACATCAGAAGAGGGAGAAAACAAGGACGAGAACAGAAGCCTATCACAGAGGGCCTCTAAAAGACTCTATCCAGCAGGGTATCAAAACTTATGATAAGATTGATAGCCAAATTTTGGCAGAGAGCAGGTAATCTTAAGTAGGAAGGGGGAGACAGAAAGACCTGGAAGAAACAGGAGCTCCATAAGGAGAACAACAGAACCAAAATATCTGGGCACAGGCATCTTTTCTGAGACTTCCACTCTAAACAAGGACCATACATGGAGATAACCTAGAACCCCTGCAGAGAAGTAGCCCATGTCAGTTCAGTGTCCAAGTGGGGTCCCCTTTAAAAGGAACAAGAACCTTGTCTGATATGAACTCATGGGCTGGCTCTTTGATCACCTCCACTGGAGGGAGGAGCAGCCTTACCAGTCCACAGAGGAAGACAAAGAAGTCAGTCCTGATGAGAGCTGATCAATCAGGATCAGATGGAATGGGAGGAGGGCCTCCCCTATCAGTGGACTAGTGGAGGGGCATGGGAGAAGTAGAGGGAGGAAGAGTGGGATTGGGAGGGGAGAGGGAACAGGGCTACAGATGGGATACAAAATGAATAAACTGTAAATAATAAAAATTAAAATTAAATTTAAAAATGACATTTTACTGGCATAGAAACAGACTGGTGGATCAATGGAATCAAATAGAGGACCCAGAAATAAACCCATACACCTACACATGCTTGATTTTTCATAAAGCTGCTAAGATCATACTATAAAAAAAGATAGCATCTTCAACAAACTGTGCTGCTATAACTGGATGTCTGCATGTAGAAAATGCAAATTTATCTATATTTATCACACTGCAAAAACTAAAGTCCAAGACTTCAACATAAAACCCAACACACGAAATCAGTTAGAAGAAAAAGTGGGGAAGAGCCTTGAACTTATTGGCACAGGAGACAACTTCCTGAACAGAACACCAACAACATTGGCTCTAAGAACAACAGTCAATAAATGGGTTCTCATGAAACTGAAAAGCTTCTGTAAAGCATTAGAACAAAATGACAGCCTACAGACTGGGAAAGGCTCTTCACCAACCCTACGTCTTAGAGAGGGCTAATATCCAGAGTAAAAATAGAACCCACAAAGTTAAACAGTAACAAATCAAATACTCCAATTAAAAAATGGGATACAGAGCTAAACAGAATTCTCAATAGAATACTATTGAATGGCAGACAAACACTTAAATGCTCAGTGTCCTTAGTCATCAGGGAAATGCAAATTAAACAACACTGAGATTTCACCTTACACCCATCGGAATGGCTAAGATCAACAACTCAAGTCACAATACATGCTGGAGAGGATGTGGAGAAAGGTTAATCTTCCTGCATTGCTGGTGGGAATATTAACTTATACGCCACTTTGGAAATCAATCTGGTGCTTTTTCAGACAATTAGGAATACCTTAAGAGCCAGCTATACCACTGCTAGGCATAGATCTAAAATATGCTCACTTACACAGCAAGGACATTTGCTCAGCCATGTTTGTAGCAGCTTTATTCATAATAGCCAGAACCTTGAAACAATAAAGACGTCCTTCAATGAAGGAATGGATACAGAAATTGTGGTACATTTACACAGTGGAATACTGCTCAGCAATTTAAAACAAGAAAATTAATAAATTTGCAGGCAAATGGTGAGAAAAGGAAAAGAAATCCTGAGTGAGATGTCTCAGAAGTAGAAAGATGCACATGGTATATACTCAGCTATAAGTGGATATCACACATATAATATATAATAAACATACTAAAATCTGTACACCTAAAGAAAGTAATCCAGAAGGAGGAGTCTGCTTAAGATTACCCTCCAGAAAGGCAAATAACCAAAGCCCACTTTATTTTAAATTTATAAATGTTCTTTTAAAAGAGACAGAAATTATTTCATTCATTTAAGCAAATCCCAGCATGTCCATATAACATTACTGAACAAATAAGTGGCATTTCTTTTAGTTTGGGAAATAATATATATGTTTTCTGCTAAATGTTTGATATACACTGTCTTTTCACCTGAAAATGGACTATAGAAAATGGGCGCTAAATTATGTACAAATTCTAATCTACCCTTATATTAATTTAGGAGAATCCTGCAAAAGAGGGAGCAAGCAAGAGAGAGAGAGAGAGAGAGAGGTGAAAGAATGCTAAACATGGATTCTAGGCCAGCTTTAGACAATCCAAAGCTGAACGTTTTGTTTTTGTTGTTGTTTTTTTGTTTTTTTTTTGTTTTTTTCCTATTTTCAGTGTTTGTTGACCCACTTCTCCTGAAGAAATTTCTGCCTGGAAAACAGAAGGCATTCATTTCTCACTTTAACTTGAAATTTTTCTTGAGATCCAATTAATTGTCAGAAATTATGCCTTATTAGGTTTGTTTAAAACACAGCCAAGAGGGTTTAGAGTGAAATATTTCAGAAATTATACTACAAAGGTAAATTCTAAAGGATAACTAGTGAAAAATAATATTGTAATAAGAAAGGAAATAACTGATGATCTGCTAAGTAAGGAGGGATATTTCTTATTGTAAGTCCATGAAAAAAGAAAGACATGTTAATGCAATAATATAATCTCAGTCTTTTACTACATTTTAACCCCTTATAAATGCATGAAAATAAATATTAGTTCATCTCTGGCCTATACATGAGAACTCTGAGTAATAGGGAGAAATTATAACATTAATGAAGTACCTCTGGTTCGAAATACACACATAAGTATGCACATATACACATTGTTTTATTGATCAGTATGTTTTCAGAAAATTTCATAGTCGAACACAGTGTTCTACTCTTTTTTTCTACCCTCCTTCACGACTTTTCAATCAACCCCTACCTCAATTCCTAGCAGTCATTTTCTCAGGTTTATGATTTTTGGGTTGATTTTGTCACACATTTAGTTTTACGGGGACTATTTGCACACACAGTATTTTTTTGTGTGTGATTAGATTCATGGTCTTTACTTACAGCTTTATCAGGTACAGGAGTTTCTGGATACTCCTTCCTCACAACTTTAGAGTTATTTAGAAATTTATGTCTTACGAGTTACAAAATAAATTCTTTGTGCCACTAACATAAATAATGTTGGTGTAAGTGTAGCCTAACAGCATGTATAGTATAACACTGATTAAAGTTTTCACCAGCTCTGTCACCAAGACATTATGAGGATGGGGAACTCAAGAAAGCTGTGGATATGTGAGACGTGGGTGCTGTGTTGAGAGTGCATTATTATACCTAAACATCCCAATTCATCTGACAAGAGGAATATATTGTCACTTTAAAGTTTATAGATTCTAGAGTAGAGAAAGATGCTAGAGCTGTTGAACAAAACTGCTGAACAAAAGGTCAGACCTACAGGGAGATTCTTTAAGGCTGTAATCCTGTAACAGTCTCCTTGTCATAAGCCACTAACATGCATGGACACCCTGGCTGGGAACTGAAGGTAGGTGAAAATAAAGTAGCAGTTTTGCAAGCAAGTGGTGTCCTGGACACACAAATTCTTGAACCGCAAACACAGATTGGGCATTTCAACCAAAGAGGAATACAAATATTGTCTTATCTCAGCAAAGACCCACCTGGGAAAGGCTCCAACTCAAGAATCCAAACAGTATGTATCTCTGACCAATGATTAGAATCAACAGGACTTAATACAGTGACACTAAATAACTGTTCTTGGAGAGAATGAAGAGCCAATAATCTTTAAAAGTGAAAAGTAAACCTGGTAAGTTCCTGAATTTTACTAAAATTTTCTGAGAAAAGATTATGTTACCTTTTTTATTTTGCTTTATAAAATGAATATAACCAATCTTGCAACATCAAATTGGTGTAATGGCAGGATTTTGCCTATTGCATATATGTAACAATACAAAAATATGGGCTTTGAAATTTAATTGTGAAAAACACAGACATGGAACCCAAATAATTCATGTCTTTAATATCTGTAAAAATATTTTAGTCTACATGTTTTAAATCTTGTGACTATTAATACTATTATTAACCACTGATACTATTAATCTTCATAATTTGCAACGCTGTGGCTTAAAGTTGAACTCTATATTGCTGAATAGAGATGCACATTTCTCTTGTGAGTGTAAATCACTTTGTCATTTGCTAATCTTGACCATATTCTTGCTGATGCCTAGTAGTGAACAGTAAATTGAATAAGTTTATGAATGATAAAAATGTTTTCTTTTAAGTACATGGTAGAATACTATGCTAAATTAGACATCTTCTTACATTTGACATAGCATACAGGAATGTGTTATAAAGGCAAAAAGAGGAGGTGGTTAATGATATTGAGTATTTATAAATAACAAACTACTAGACATTCAATCATTTTCCTCAGTTATCATTCAACTTTAATGTTAATCCATATGAGAACATAGGGATTATGTATAAGGGGTTGAACAAATCAGTACTGACTTTAGTGTCTGCTATATGTCCCTTGCTAATCACATGCATGCCATTAATGCATTTCCTTCTCCTCACAATCTTATTGCATAGCTATTTCTCTTGAGCCTATTGTACAGATGGGAAGTGAAGGGGAGAAAATTTAAGTAACAGTCAAAGGCCATACAGCTACTTGTTACTAGATGGGCATAAATGAAAATTTTGTTCTATAACCTTATTAAAAATCAGCTGTTGTGGCCTTTTCTTACTGGTCACCGATCCAGGGGCTGAACACTAGAGAGTGGTCACATAATCAAAACCAAAGCCTCAGTGTTCTATCCCTAGACACAAACTTTAAGTTTTCTATTGCACCCAACTCTGCCTGTTTATGCCAGTTTAAAAATTGGTACCTCCCTTTTATTTGACCCAAATACTTAAAACAGGTCACACATTTAAATATGGCAAGCCCTCAAGCCCTGCAAGTGATAAGCAACTAAATTTGTTTGTGCTACTGGCAATTTTTAAAAGCCTTATATAAACCTACTTTTACGATTAAAGTTTTACAGGAGTGTACAGATTTTTAGGGTATACATTTTATTGATAGTTATTTAGCTTTACAAAACATTTTCTTAAAAATAATTGTGATAACTTTTAATTTTTTTCATGGGTTTAATTTCTTATAATTTGATTAAAAATCTTTGAAAATAAGATGATCTATTAAAAGAGAATCATTTAAAAAGATATTTAGTACAAGACTAC